>CAUZXS010002536.1:5000-85000 GCA_963585895.1 Sepioteuthis lessoniana | reverse complement strand
GTGACAGCATCAAAATAAAATGAAAAAAGTAAAAAAAACAACAAAAAAACAAAAAAAACATGAAACAACAACAGAAAAAACATGAGGAAGCAACATGAAAGGGGAAAAACAGAAGAAAGATACAAGACTTCATGTTGGAAAAAAAATAAAAATAAAAAAATGTACCCCCCCCCCAGAAAAACAGGATGAAAAGAAAAGATACAAGACCACATGTTGAAGAAAGGACAAAAAAAAAAGAACAGAATGAAAAGAGAGAAATACAAGACCATGTGTTAAAAAAAAAAGATGGGCAAAGTAAAGACACCACCAATTAGATTTAGGTAAGTGCTCCTCTACATTTCTTTTTTTTTTCCTTGGTTAATTCAAGCTCTGTAGTCGGTGCCTGTGACTTAAAATTTAAAAAAATCTAAACAAAGGAAGAAGTAGGAGGGAAAATTATAGACAATGGAGGAAAAAGTAGGAAATGTAATATCTTTTTTTTGTTTCATGTGTTGATCACCTTGCTGTTTTTTCATTCAGTCTAGTCTGATTTCGAACCTGACTGTCTGAGATTTCATCCATGTTGTGTTGGGGATTGTTTTGGACATATGGTTATGAAGTGGTTTTATAGTAAGCTCACTGTTTCATGATTAAGAAGTGTCTCATAGAAATTGAGCAAGATGATGTTTTGGAGCCTGCATTTTCCGAGTTCCAACAAAGTCAAGAGATAAATGAAGCCTGTTCCGCTTGTTTGAAGGTAGTGAATTTTTAGGAGGGGGTCAACTTGTGGGTGATTTCTCCAGGTTTTTTGGTCTCTGGTGATTTCTTGGATTTGTGCATTGGCAATAAGTTGAACAAATGGATTTAGATAAAAAAAAGACGTCAGTACTGACAGGGAAAGGTCCCCCAAAAAATATCTCATTGATTGGTGAGCAGATAGAGGGGTCTTGAAGCACAAAGAGAAGAAAAAAAAAAGACCATTTTAGAAAGAAAACTCCTTGTTCTGGAGGTAGGCTGAGGTTTGTGTTTATATGGATAACTATTAGATGGTCGGGTCTTATGGCATATCAACCTTTGTAGGTTATTTGATACCAAATCACTTTTATACAAATAAACAGTTCTATTTCAAACAATACAGTTTAGCATAAGAACACAGTTTAATTGTCAAAAACATTTCTATTTCAAGCTATTCAGTTTAGTTAAACAGTTCTAATTCAAACGATTTAGCACATTATCCACAACAACATAAAAGATTTCTTCGGCAGTTGTAGTTTCATAACCGGATATCCATTTTTTTGAGGGGGTGTCTTACTCTTCTGCGGAGGATACAGTCAGGGTTTTTTAAGATCTACAAAGAGGACTAAGAGTACAAATATGGAGTGGCACAAAAGTCTTATTTTAAAAAGTAAATAACCTTTTTTTTTTTTTAAATAATGTTGTCTCTTTCTTTCTTTTTTCCAGTGACATTTGATGAAAATTTGCGAGATTTATCATGAAGTACACATCTGAGTAAGGAACCAAGATTATCCAATTTTATTTAGAGAACAAACATTTCATTTTGCTCACACAAAGAATATATTGCTGCCATTTTATTGTCAGAAATAGTAACTCAAGACTCATCATCTAAAGTTTTCAAGAACAAGAGTCTTTTTCAGAATTCCTACCATCTGGATAGCCAAGAAATAAGGAAATTATTGAATGTATACATGGAAGTTTCATTGGGCCATTGGGTAGAGTGTTTGCCAATTATCCGGGAGACCTGGGTTCAATCCCAGGTCGCATCGTACCAAAGACTTTAAAAATGGTACTTGATACCTCCTTGCTTAACACTCAGGAATATAAGGTACATATCGAGGGTAAAGTGGAGCAATTCAGGGAAAGGAGTAGCGCCCTCCCCTACACCCTGGTGTAGTAGCTTTTGAAAAGGGAGCCTTCTGGTCGCCCTTGACTATGGTCGCCAACTTTACTAACTATACATGGAAGTCTTGAAGAAGAACCGTGAATATCAACTTGATGACATTCTAAGCTGCTGGGTGTTTCCTCTAGATCACTGTAGTACATTTTGAAGGAATTACATCTCTTCTTGTATAATATTCAGATGATGCAAGAATTAAAACTAACTGACTAGCAAGAATGACTAACTTTTGCTATCCATTTTCAGCAATTAGCAGGAATTAAAAATGGGTCAGTCAACAGACTATGTCCAATGACAACTCATTGTCCACTAAAATGGTTTCATCAAAATTGCAGAATTTGGTTGGTTGGTTGGTTGGTTGGTTGTTGGGTCTATGGCATATCAACCCTTGTAGGTTATTTAACGCCAAATCCATTTTTATGTAAATAATCTGTTCTATTTAAAACAATTCAGTTGAGCATAAGTACACAGTTTAATTATCAAGAACATTTTTATTTCAAACTATTCAAGCAGTTACATGTAACAATTCAGTTGAGTGTAAATACAGTTTTAATGTCGAAAAACAGTTCTATTTCAAATAATTCAGTTAAGCATAAGCACGCAGTTGAAATGTAAGTACGGTTTAATTGTCAAAAACATCTATTTCAAGCTAAATCTCTGGCACTGCTGGAACCTCACCACCAGATTGTTTAGTTTAATATCTAGGACACTAGTTGGGGGGGGGTCTTACCCCTTTGCAGAGAAGCAGTCGGTGTATTCTACAGCCCCAACTGACTGGGCAAGCAGAATTTGAAGTTTTGAATATCCAAGTGTATGTATTCATTTAACCTAGAAGGTCAGTTTTTAAAGGGATACAGTTTTCCTTCTCCTAGATTGATTGCTTAACAAAGTCCAAAAAACCTAGTCTGCTCTAATATTTACCTATAGCTAAGAGGGAAAAAGAGATGGATTGATACCCAAGGACATTAGCTCAAAGTGAAATGCTAACAGCCTCATCTAGGATTAGAACTTGGATCACTAATTTCATTTTTCCAATGACAATTAAAAGTGCAGTATACCAACATCAGATGCACCACTTAGATGCACAGTCTGGTGCAGAATCAGAATGGATCCTATTTTTTTTTATGATTGTTAAGGTAAAATGCTGAATTTAACAGAAGAGTGATGCCAAGAAATGATTTAAAATTTTTACATCCAAAGATTTGTTTGGTTTGGTTTAGATTTTATGGGGTAGGTTATTTAATTAAATATGTGATTTCTAAACATATTTAATGCCAAATCTTTTTTTATACATATATATTAAATATGTGATTTCTAAACTCATTTTGTAGATAACATTTTTAAACGAGCCTGAGCTCATCTTTTTTTCACATAGTTAAATGGTTTGACTAATTTCTATCAAATATGAATAATTCTATTTACTATCAATCATTTGTTTGCACACAGTTTAATGTTTTCAAGTATTGCTATGTATCACTAACAATTCAATTAAACTTCAGTCATTTGTTTACACACAGTTAAATGATCAAACAGTTCAATTTCAAACAATTCCGTTTGGCATTAGTACACAGTTTAAATGTCAAACAGTTCTATTTGACCCATAGATAGGACCCTATTTGACCCATAGATAGGACCCTATTTGACCCATAGATAGGACCCTATCAGGTGCTACCATTCCAGTATTACTGGAGCCTCATCATCAGTTGGTTTAGTGTCATATCCAGGACACTCATGAGGGTAAGAGGTCTTATCCCTCTGCAGAGATGCAGTCAGTGTATGCTACAGCCCCAACCAACTGGACATCCAAAGATCGATCACAGATATGACGTATTTTCAGCAGAATGGGACAGCTGCCCATATTGCAAGATCAACAACAGAACTTCTTTGTCGAATATTCAATGGCAGACTAATTTCACAAAGAATTAAAATTAACACATCACTATGTTCATCATATTTGACAGTCTTCAATTACTTCCTTTGGAGTTATCTTAAGGGAGGTCCTTACGCCTTAAGTTAGCCTACTGATATGATATAGGTTTCAGCAAGATGGGGCAACTGCCATGATGTGCTATTTTCATTATGTTTAGTAACACTCAACCATATAAAAAACAAACAAATTGATTATTATATAGATAAAAGATATTATTTCATGCAGCAATAAGTAATCTTTTCATTTACCTTTTTTTTATAAAGTTGATATTTTCTTTTCAGCCTATGTAACAAATCTACAAAAATATGATCTCTAATGAGGTGAGTGCGCTTATAGACCTCAGACAATCATTAAGTTGCAAACACTTGATTTAAGTTAGAGCATTTTTACAGCATTGCCCTAATAAATTTCTTGCTACAATGTGCTGCTTTTGCTGAGTTATAGGGGAAAAACAGAAATCATAACATTATACATGTCCCATAAATTTTTTGGCGACTACATTATAGGGCTAAACTCCTGAAATTGTTACATTTTTAAGTGTCAGAATTTATGGATGTGTTGTTGTTGCAATGTTATTAATCTGGAAAATGAAATTGGCAAATTGAGTTCAAATTCTGGCCAAGGCAGATTGCATTCACTTTAAAACAGTGGTTCTCAACCTTTTTACCAAGGGCCCCCTTTGATCCCTGTTTTACTCTGGTGGACTTCCTAGCCATTTGATGTTGAAAAATTCTTATTTTTTGTAATCTTATAATTAAATTTTATAAAGAATTGCCTGAAAAATTCCTAGAATATTTTGTATATTGTTGAAGTCCAATCAATTTATTGAACATAGACTTTAATAACTAAATTCTGTGAAAAATTATTGTTCCCAAGTAAAATAAGTCATAAATATACATTGACATATTTATTGAATATCATCATCATCTTGTCGTGCCACCAGTATGGATATCCCTGACCCTCTCTCGCCACTCCTCCCTATCGTTCATCGCTTCTGGCAGGTCCTCTTAGCTACTTCTATGAAGGTTCGAGCCGGTTTCCCTGCCCTTGCTTGGCCATGTGAGGGGGTCCATAGGAGAACATCATTTATGAGCTCATCCCCACTTCTCCAGCAGTGTCCTGCATGTCTGTTTTGTCTAAATTTGGTAGTTGTCGTGATGGGAGGTAGGTGGCCGTATACCTGTTGCTTTGTGGGGTGTTGCCTCCAGGACTTGTTCAAAATTACTCGCAGAATTCTTGTGTAGTTGCCGTCAAGCTTTTTCTCCATCTGTTTAGTCAGTGTCCATGTAGTGCATCCATACAGCAGTATCGACACGACTGCTGCTTAATGTGCAAATTTTGCAATATTTGGTGCCAATGTTGAGTCAGTAAGGCGTTAAAGAAAGAAAATTAGTTATATAGAAAATTTATGTTCATTTGTAAAATTTCATAGATATACAAGGACATATTTATACTAAAGAGTTATTTTATTCAATGTGATTGATGTTACTTGGCAAGTTTTGCAATATTTGGTACCAATGATTATCAAAGATCGTCTCTTTGTACAAAACTGAGTTGGTTCAGTGTTAAAGAAAGAATCCTAGTTTTTTTTCTTGCAATAAATACTTCTAAAGCAAAAATACTTCATCAATCACTAAAATACTACCATGGGACCCAAATTTACTATTTAACTTGCATGGACACCCCAAAATCTTTTATGGATCCTAGTTGAGAATCACTGGTCTCATGCTTGTTTAAAAACATTCAAAAGTTCAGTTTACGATAAAGTGATTATGAAATCATCTCTTCTCTCATACGTTATATCTTTTTCACACAAGTCTAACACGAGTGCTTTATTTGTTTGTAGACTGTTGAATTGGTTACGAGCTTCTAAGTTAGACACACAGTTGAAACCAGATTCAATAAGATGAAAGAAAAGTAGAAACATAAAAATATAAATACATCTAAAAGCAAATTTGTTTTCATTGACTACTAAAATACTATTGTGAACTTCCAGTTTACTATTTTCCTTGTGTGGACCCCCACACAAAAAGAACAAATTCATATGGACCTCTTATTGAGAACCAATACTTTAAACAAGTGCATTCATTTCTTCTCTTCCCAGCTATTGGTAAAATAGGAGGGCAGATTAGATCCTTTAGCCAGGGTGTGCAACCAGCCAAGAAGAAAGACAACTAAATATAGATATATAACTTATTTTGTAAGAAAAAAAAAAATCATTTTATTGAGCAATAAGTTATTTTTTTATTTCTTCTCCAATGTTTATTTTCTTTTCAGCCTTTGTAACAAATCTAAAAAGATCTGATCATTATTGGTGTAGTTGTAGCTTGCACAGGCTCACCAGCTAGCAAATTCCCTCCTACTCCACCACAGCATGTTTGTTTTTAGGAGGAGATCTATTGGCCCCTGAGTTTGGTTGAAATTGTACAAGCAATGGGTCAGCTTCATGAGGGGAAAAAAAAACAAACAAATTTTAGAATATACATGTATAGCCATCTTTATTCATAAAATTTTCTCTCAATCTGAACATGAAGTTGAGTGCACAGCTTTTCAGTCTACATGACTGGACCTTACTCTGTTGTCTGTGTTCTTCTTGTGACCCACCATAAAAGAAGGTAGGTGAACTCACCTGCCACAGCATTGCACCACCACTCGTCTATCAGTGGAACTTTCACGGCTCCAAACAACCCAATGCTCAAACTCCATCTGTCCCATCTGCTACCAATGTGGACAATGGGCAGGAGAAAGGACCTTGGTCCAATGGTCAACCCAACAGTCACTGTCCTGGGTCACCACTCCTCTGGCCAACTCTTGATTTTTTCCTTGAATATATGAGGACCTTACTTTCCATGTGGACCTCATACAACTAAAGTAGTTTTAAGAATAAAATCTTTACATCCTCTGACCATTTTAACACTTAAGATTTCTTTTTATTATGGACATTTAAAAACTTATCTTTCATCCCTATTGAGAAATCCATCTTGCTTAGTTGGCTGGGGCTGTAGAATACACTGACTGCACCTCCCCACAATGAGTGTCCTGGATATGACACTAAACAATATAATGGTGAGGTCCCAGTAATGTTGGAGCTTTGGGGAATATGGAGTACCCCTTCATTGCCATTGCTCCCAGGTCCACTCTGACCCGGCGTGGTAGCACCTGATGGGTTAAATAGAACTGACGGCGCACTTATGCTAAACTGAATTGTTTGATGAAACTGAATAGCTTGAAATAGAAATGTTTTTGACAATTAAACCGTACTTACATTTAAACTGTGTGCTTATGTTAAACTGAATTATTCGAAAAAGAACTGTTTTTGACATTGAAGCTGTATTTACACTAAACTGAATTGTTATATATAACTGAATAAACTGAACAGGTTGAAATAGAAATGTTTTTGTTTTTTAAACTGTGTACTCATGCTAAACTGAATTGTTTTAAATAGAACTGATTATTTACATAAAAATGGATTTGGCATTAAATAACCTACAAAGGTTGATATGCCATAAAACCCACACAACCAACCAAAAAATCCATCATTTTCTATTTTCTAATCTATTAAAATCTGCCAAACTCCCTTTGATACTACTATACACACATCAACCCAGTCAGCTGGGGCTGTAGAATATACTGATTGCATCTATGCAGAGGGATAAGACCCCCCTACACACACACACACACTCCAACAAGTGTCCTGGATATGACACTAAACAATCTGATGGTAAGACTCCAGTATATCTGGAGCTTTGGTGAATGCAGAGTACCCATTCATTGCTATCACTCTCAGGTCCACTCTGGCCCAGAGTGGAAGCCTCTGAAAGGGTCCTATCTATGGGTCAAATAGAGCTGTTTGACATTTAAACTGAGTACTAACAAATGACTTATGCTAAATTGAATTGTTAGAAATAGAATTCTTTGATCATTCAACTGTGTGTAAACAAATGACTGATGTTTAACTGAGTTTTTAGTGATATATAGCAATACTTAGAACCATTTAACTCTCTTGACTTATGCTAAATTAAATTGTTTGATCATTTAATTGTGTATCTACAAAATGTGTTTACAAATCATTTATTTGATATATATGTAAAAACAGGATTTGGCATAAAATAACCAACGCTGGTTGATATGCAATAAAACTCAATTCAACCAAACAAATATACACATATATCTATGTATATACATAAACACTATACTAAAACACACACACACACATTTTATATATATATATATATATATATATATATATATATATATATATATATAAACTGACATCGACACACTCATACCAACATATATATGTATTATTGCACCTAAATATGTGCATACAGAGATAGAAAAGCTTATAGTGTCACATCAGTGTGACTGTGACTGCAGACCCCACACTACTATTAAATTGAAAAATATTTCATTTTTCAAGTCATATATTTTGATGGTTATGCTTTAACAGAACTCTTGCTACTAAGTACCATTTTTGATTGATTAATTGATTGATTGATTTTAATGGCATGTCAACCTGTCTAGGTTATTTTATGTCTAGAGTTTAGGGAACTGTATTCATTGCATGTTTATATTTAGATCTTTTGTGTAGTTGGTTTGGTTTGGTTTGATGGCACATCAATCATTGTAGGTTATTTAATGCCAAATTCATTTTACACATTTAAACAGTTCCATTTCAAACAATTCAGTTTAGCATAAGTACAGTTTTTTTGTTTACACACAGTTAAATTTAAAACCAGTTCTATTTTAAACAATTCAGTTTAGCATAAGTACACAGTTTAGTTCCATTTGATCCATAGATAGGACCCTATCAGGTGCTACCACTCTGGGCTAGAGTAGACCTGTGAACAATGACAATGAAGGGGTACTCTGCATTCCCCGAAGCTCCAGCATTGCTGCAACCTCATCATCAGATTGTTTATTGTCATAACCAGAGCACTCGTAGTGGCGGCGGCGGGGTTCTTACCTCTCTGCAGAGATACAGTTGGTGTATTCTGCAGTCCCAGCTGACTGGACCATTTTGTCTAATTGTTCCTTAGGAGTTTTTGTACACCATTAAATGATATCAAGTATTCCTAATACAAATACACACAGTAGTATGGCTTTGAACCTGGCCATTGGCCTAATAAGTTGAGTGTTTGCCAATGGTCCAGGAGACTGGGTTCAACCCCAGGTCAAATCATACCAAAGACTCAAAAAACGGTACTTGATGCCACCTTGCTTAACACTCAGCATTATAAGGTAAGGATCAAGGGTAAAGTGGAGCAATCCATGGAATGAAGTTGCACCCTCCCCTACACCTTGGTGTAGTAGCTATTGTAAAGGGAGCCTTCGGGTCACCCTTGACTAAGGTTGCCAACTTTACTTACTTTTTTTTTAGTATGGCTTCAAGTATTCCTATCTAATAGTAATAAACATTTATTTCACATCATTATTTCTATTAAATAAAAGTCATTTGTTTGCATACAGTTATATGGTTTCAAGTAACTAATAATAATTCTTAGTAAACAATTACAGCTTCATATAACTATTCTTAATACAAATAATTTACAATTATATTGCATCAAGTATTCCTATCTAATAGAAATAATTTTAATTTTAAACTAATAATTTTAAACAGATCTAGTTGGCCCATAGATGGGACTTTATCCAGGTCAGAGTCAGCTTGGGAGTAATAGCAATGAAGGAGTACATCACTCTCTCTAGATCTCTAGAACCAGAGAGTCACCATCAAATGTAATGTAGTGTCATACCCAACATAACCCTTTTTAGGAGTCTTAACCCTCTACAAAGGATGCAGTCAGTCTAAACACTACCAACAGGATATGAAAAAATTAGAAGGAACAGTGATTACTACTAATGGTGTCTGAGTACTGTACTTGGCAAAGTTCAGTAGACAAGAAAAAAAAATGTGAACAAAAAGATGAGAATAACACATAAAAGATTGGTTTGGCTTGATTAGGTTTCTTTATATAATGGCATATCAACCTTCATGGGTTATTTAGGGCAAAAGCCATATTTGTAGATGAACTACTGTGATTCGGCTCATTGGCTTAGAGTGTAGAGTGTTTGCCAATGATCCGGGAGACCAGGGTTCAATCCCATGTTGAGTCATAAGAAAGACTTAAAAAAATGGTACTTGATACCTCCTTGCTTAACACTCAGCATTACAAGGTACATATTAAGGGTAAAGTGGAGCAATCCAGGGAAAGGAGTAGTGCCCTACCCTACACTTCGGTGTAGTAGCTATTGAAAAGGGAGCCTTCAGGTCGCCCTCGACTACAGTCGCTAACTTTACTTACTTACTGTGATTCTATTTAACCTATAGATGCGGGGATAGTGGGGTTGTAAAAGATTGGTGCTACACAATCCTTCTCATGTGATCATAAGCAAAGCTGTATTGACACACACACACACACAAAAAAAAAAAAGAGGAAGAAAATGGAAAACAAAGATAAAAGCAACCCTGGTGAGATTCGTGCAACACAATCTTTCTACACTTGCTTTCCCCCCTTTCTTTTGATCATGTAACAAGCTCAAAAAAGTTTTGGAGATATCAAAAAAAGAGAAAATGAAATAAGACAATGAAAATAGAAAACAAACAGAAAATATATTTTGAAAATGCTTAGAAAAGCGTCTCATCACATTGGCTTCTAAAACCATAGAACGTGAGTGGCTGGTATTTGTGCTGCTATCTAAAAGTACATATACTGAATTCTCACCAAGGAACCCCCATTTCTACATTGCTATTTCTTAGCAACAATAGAGCCAATCATATTCTTAAATAAGAGATTACAATGTTGTATATTTTTTGTAAGAAGTGCAGGGTAGAAAGCCCATGGGTATGTAGAAGTGGAATCTTGGTTCTATGGATTAAGGTTCACATTTCTGAATCTTTGTCAGTATTTGAATCCAAGTTTTAAAAAAAATCAAACATTTTGATTGCTCATTTTTTAGTCAGATAAGTAAGTTCTGTCCCATTTTAACCAGACATAAAAGTTAACTATTCAATTCAATTGGATTAAATATCCAACAAAGGAGAAGAAGAAAAAATGAAAATGGACAATAAAAAAAAAAGAAAAAAAAAGATGATTACTACCTGATTCATAACAATTGTTACATTTGCGTATAAATTTCATATACTAAATGTACCAAATATAATGGGACTGATGTTGGCAGGATTTTCTACTTTTGTCCCATAACAATTGTTACATTTGCGTATAAATTTCATATACTAAATGTACCAAATATAATGGGACTGATGTTGGCAGGATTTTCTACTTTTGTCCCATAACAATTGTTACATTTGCGTATAAATTTCATATACTAAATGTACCAAATATAATGGGACTGATGTTGGCAGGATTTTCTACTTTTGTCCCATAACAATTGTTACATTTGCATATAAATTTCATATACTAAATGTACCAAATATAATGGGACTGATGTTGGCAGGATTTTCTACTTTTGTCCCATAACAATTGTTACATTTGCGTATAAATTTCATATACTAAATGTACCAAATATAATGGGACTGATGTTGGCAGGATCTTCTACTTTTGTCCCATAACAATTGTTACATTTGCATATAAATTTCATATACTAAATGTACCAAATATAATGGGACTGATGTTGGCAGGATTTTCTACTTTTGTCCCATAACAATTGTTACATTTGCGTATAAATTTCATATACTAAATGTACCAAATATAATGGGACTGATGTTGGCAGGATCTTCTACTTTTGTCCCATAACAATTGTTACATTTGCATATAAATTTCATATACTAAATGTACCAAATATAATGGGACTGATGTTGGCAGGATTTCTACTTTTGTCCCATAACAATTGTTACATTTGCGTATAAATTTCATATACTAAATGTACCAAATATAATGGGACTGATGTTGGCAGGATCTTCTACTTTTGTCCCATAACAATTGTTACATTTGCATATAAATTTCATATACTAAATGTACCAAATATAATGGGACTGATGTTGGCAGGATCTTCTACTTTTGTCCCATAACAATTGTTACATTTGCATATAAATTTCATATACTAAATGTACCAAATATAATGGGACTGATGTTGGCAGGATCTTCTACTTTTGTCCCATAACAATTGTTACATTTGCATATAAATTTCATATACTAAATGTACCAAATATAATGGGACTGATGTTGGCAGGATCTTCTACTTTTGTCCCATAACAATTGTTACATTTGCATATAAATTTCATATACTAAATGTACCAAATATAATGGGACTGATGTTGGCAGGATTTTCTACTTTTGTCCCATAACAATTGTTACATTTGCGTATAAATTTCATGCATGAAGTGTAACACTTGTTATTTACAGTATGTATTTCCCCAATTCTTTTTCCATGGGCAGAATTTAACACAAAGTCAATTTTTAAGCAGAGTACAGATGATTTGAATTAAGTGTTTTCCTTCTCCTAGATGAGTTACCTAAAGCTAAAGAGCCCTGTTTACTCTACAATTTACACACAGAACAGATAGCTTCCTATACAATAGGCTCCAATTTTTACAGAGTTGAATTCTATAGCCTTGGTTCAGCAACTAGTCTAGGAGTAATTCTGAATTCAAACCAGCTTTACTTTGTTTAAAAATTGACCTTGTGGTTGGATAAATACATACAATATCCTCAGGGATGTTAAGAAGGCTATTATAATGGCTGGATTTTATACAAGTGAGTCACCAGGATACAGTAAGGGATGGTGGTGGGGCATCTATAAGGTTGAATGGGGATGAGTACAAAGAGTGGGAATGGGAGTAAAAATGGTTTCTGTTGTAAGAATTAGTACACAAAAATTAGTTTACATCATGTTCACATTGAGGGTAGGGGCAAGTGATTTTTAGGAGGATTCCCATCCCCTACCAATCAAGCAACAAACCAGATTTTATACAAAATATCAATGAGGATAATCCACATTTGCTTGTTAAACCCTACCTATGATATCATATCTTGCACAAACAATTAGTAGAAGAAAAATGTGACATGAAAACTAAATTTAGTGGAGTATTTATTTATGGCATTCCACCCTCTATGGACTTCATCATTAAGCAATTCAAAAGTTTTTTTCTTTCATTTTAGAAAATAAAGTGGTTCAGTTACAATCTTTGTTTAATGGCATATCAAACTTCGTGGGCTATTTAAAGGCAAAGTTTCCTTGAGAAAGAACAGAAGTGATATTATTTAACCCATAGCTTTGGAGATAAGAGGGTCCATGTCTTTCCCAAGGATATTAGTCTGAAAGTGAATGTAATAGTGACTGGAATTTGAACTTGCTTACTTCAGCACTTTAACCCTTACATCAAAAGGACTTCCTTCAGAAATATGGGGTACCACTAAAATTTTCATTCAAGTTGTCATTATCACCAACGTTAAAGAACTTAGTCTGTCCAACTATTTACTCATGGTTAGAGTGGGAATAGATGAATTCACACTTTTCCCAAGGGTTAGTGCAAAGTGCAATACAAAAAACCTTGTCCAGGATTTGAACTTGGATAGCTAATTTCATTTCCAAAAATGATAACCATTATGCCTTTTTTTTTTGGTACTAATAGTCTTCATAACATATTTTTATTTATGAATAAGACATTTGTCACTTGTCAGTTTTGACTTCTACTTTTTTTCCTTGTAATTTTTAGCTGCCACCTTCCTAACCAAAACTTGGATAGTAAATCTATGACAGCGAGAAAACAGTGCAGATCAGAAATCATAAAGAATTAGCCTTTGAACTGAGCAATAAAGTACCAGTGATTTTCAGAAACTCAAATCAGCCCTTTTAAACATATCCTTTACTCTACTCTCAGTCTCACTTGGCATCATATTTATCAATATTACTATTATTATTATACTCCTTTGAGAGTTTTTCAGACCAACATTAGCTGATGGTCTTTCACTGGAGTCTAAGTGACAGCAAGTCTCCTCAAATCTCCAGGACTCTTCTCATCATTCTGGCCAATCTTTGCAATGGATGTTCATCACTTGTCTTCAGGTTTCTAAGTCTTCTAGTCCCTTTATCAATCCTCTGGGGATTGTTCCAAGTGCACCAACTACAAATGGTATCATCGACACCTTCATGTTCCATAGCTTCTTCAGTTCTCTAGCAAGGTCCAGATATTTATTCCTCTTTTTACCTTCTTTTAATTTTACTCAGTGTTCTGCTGGGATGGCAAAGTCCACTATTTGGCAGATTAAAAAAAAAAAATTATTATTATGCTTTTTTAATTCTATTTGTAGCTTGATTGGTTGGTTTTATGGCATATCAACCCTTGTTTGGTTATTTAATGTTGAAGTCAGTCTCCCCACCCAAGTAACTAATGATGATGTATGAAAAAAGATAGTTGGACCAACACTTTTAAGATCATATGCATGTCTGGGGTATGACAGTACATTTAAATAACCCTAACCCACACCACATCTGTGATGGTGCTTCAGTTTTGTAGCAAGTAGGTTTTTATGGGATGGAATCGCCCCACCACGCTTTTGAATTCAGAGTTTTTCTTTCTCCTAGTATGGTTGCCTTACCAAAGTTAAAGAGTCCAGTTTATGATTTTACACATAGCTGGAGAAGAAGAAAAGAACTTATGTCTTTCCCAAGACCATTAACTTAAAAATGAAATACAAACAGCCTAGTCCAGGATTTGAACTCGGTTCATCAACCCCATCTCCTAAGATGATAACTGTTAGGTTACACACTTCCTCGTAAATAATAATAATAATAATCCTTTGTAAACAATTAAAACTTCAACTAATTAGTCTTAACACAAATAATTTGCACACAGCTAAATGGTTTCAATTATTCCTACCTAACAATAATAATTCTTTCAATAATAATCATTTGTTTGCACACATGAGGTGCATACGATAAGTTTCCAGACTTTCTTCGTATGGGCAATTTTACTGATAGTACACACATGAAACTCTAGTCCCCTTCAAAGTAATCTCCTCAAGCTGCAATGCACTTGTTGTACCATTCCAACAACTTCTGGAAGGCCCTATCGAAGTCCTCTTGTGTGAGCGTGCCAATGACCTTCATCACAGCCACTTTCATCTCTTCAATTGTCTCATAACGACAGCCTCTGAGCTTAGGGAATAAGCAAAAGTCGCAGGGAGCAAGGTCTGGACTATAGGGAGGGTGACGAACTGTCTTGATGCCCATTTTGTTCAAATAGTCTGTGACAAGGATGGAATTGTGGACTGGTGCATTGTCCTGATGGAAATACCACTGACCCGATTTGAAGAGTGCTGGCCTCTTCCAACGGAATCTCTTCCTGAACTCCCTTAAAACCTCAACAGAGTAACCCTAAACCTTACCGTTTGGCCAATCAACTCTGGTGTATTGACTTCCTTACTCCTCCCACACCTCTCATTATCCCTCACAAACTCCCTGCCTTCCTTGAATCTCTTATGCCACTCAAAAACTGATGCTCGATTCATGCAAGATGCTCCAAAAGCAGTCTGAAGCATTCCATACATTTCTGTGGCATTTTTTCCAAGTTTAAAACAATTTTATTGCCTATCGTTCTTCTAAAGTGTCAGATTACATTTTTGAAATTTACCAGCTGTGACAATCAGGCTTTAGTACGGTGTATTCCAATTGCTGCAGTAGCTGTTCATTTGAATCATAAAAATTGGTCAGTCATCTCATAAAATGTATAGCAATAACATACTGAATTTTCAAAAGTCTATGACAATTTTAAATGCCCATATGAAAAAGGTCTGGAAACCTATCGTATGCACCTTGTATGGTTTCAAGAAACTAATCATAATAATCTTTTGTAAACTAACTATTCTTAATATAAATAATTTGCACATGGTTTTAAGGTTTCAAGTATTTCAATCAAATACTAATTAATCTAATACTAATTTTCAAATAGATCTATTTGAACTTTAGATGAGATCCTAACAGGTTCTACCACTCCAGGTCAGTGTAGACCTGGGAATAATAACAAAACAGTGACTCAACAATCCTCAGAGCTTTGAAACTAGAGCCTTACCCACGGTTACAGTCTAGCATCATATCCAGGAAATGATTTAGTTTGATTTCTTTGTTTAGTGGCATACCAAACTTCATGGGTTATTTAATGCCAAAGCCATACTCGTAGAAAGACAGGAGTGGTACTATTTAACCTATAGCAGGGGAACAACAGGGTTCATGCCTTTCCCAAAGGCATTAGTCCAAAAGTGAACATAATAGCATGAATAAAGTTTCAACTTGCTTACAGTCCAGCATATCAACCACTCCACCATGAAGACTCCTTGCTTCAGGGAATGAAGATGTGTAAACAGCTGAATAACTTATACAATAAAATGATGTCAAGATGTCTGGACTGTTGTCTAGAAAAGTTTAGTTGGGTTTATGGCACATCAACCAATGTAGGTTACTTAAAGCCAAATCCTCTTTATACATACATATTAAATATATATGATTTGGTTTGATTGGGTTTTATGGCATATCAATCATTGTAGGTTATTTAATGCCAAATCCTCTTTATACATATATATTAAATATATAGGATTTGGTTTGGTTGGGTTTTATGGCATATCAACTATTGTAGGTTATTTAATATCAAATCCTATTTATACATATATATTAAATATATATATATATATATATATATATATATGACTTGTTAACATGTTTTATAGATAACATTCTTAAATGAGCCCAGCCTCTTTTTTACACACAGTTAAATGGTTTCAAGCATCACTATATAACTGTTACAATTTAACATCAGTCATTTGTTTGTGCACACACAGTATGTTCTATTTGACCCATAGATAGGACCCTATCATGTGCAACAAATCTGGGTCAGAGTTGACCTCTAAGCACTGGCAATGAAGAGATACTCCACATTCTCCAATTCTCCAAGGCTGAATCCTCGCCATCAGATGGTTTAATGTCATAACCAGGACACTCATTGGGAGTCTTACCCCTCTGCAGAGATGCAGTCGGTGTATTCTACAGCCCCAACCGACTGGGCTGGTTGCCTAGACAATTATTACCAGTTCTTGATACTGTTTGATCAACAGTTTTTTTTTCAGTGAAAGACAAGTTTATGCAAGTGCAACACCGTCAATATTCCTCACACCAGCTTTGTTTGACTTTTTCTTGTTTCTCATACTGAAAATTCATCTGAAGGGTAAGATTTGAGGATATGGATGACATTAAAAGAAATATTATTACACAGCTTCACACTATATCAAAAGGTAAGTTTCATTGGTGCTCTGACAATAAGCATGTTAAATGTCAAGGGGAAAATTAATATTTCCTCTATTGTTCATTTTGTCTCGGTAAATGCAACTTCAGTTTCAAAACCTTATGAATGTATCTAGTGTATATCCAAGTACATAATAGATACTGCATATTCTACCTATATTTTGGGGTACTTTTTAAAGGCAATGGTCCCAAGAGGAGTATTCTGTTTTGAATAAACTGGCAAATTTGCAATAAATTGAAACTTAATTTTTAAGAAGGAAGTTATTTCAATTTAAGATATAGTACTGTAAATTTCTATTGGGTGTATCATGATTGATTAATTGATTTTAAAGGTATGTCAACCCTCCTAGGGTTATTTTATGCCTAAAGGTTAAGGAAGAGTAAACCTGGGAGTAATGGCAATGAAAGGGTACTAAAGGTAATGAAAATTTTTTCATCTAAAAAAAAAAAAAAAAAAAAAAAAAAAAATTGGGGGACTTTTAATTCTATTTAATATTAATCATTTGTTTGCACACAGTTTAATGGTTTCAAGTATTGCTATTTAACATTAATATTTCTATTTCATATTAATCATTTGTTTGCACACAGTTTAATGGTTTCAAGTATTGCTATTTAACATTAGTAATTCCATTTATCAAGTATTCCAAGCAAATACAAAAAAACTGACACACAGCTGCATATTTTCAAATAACTAATAATAATAATAATAATACCTAGTAGGTACCTGAAGAAAGCTGGAGGTTACAGTGGCCAAAACGTCATGTTTGTTTGTTTTTGTTTTTTAATGGCATGTCAACCTTCTTGGGTTATTTAATGTCAAATCCATCCTACGAGAAGGACAGCAGTGGTGCTATTTAAACCATAGGTGGGAGGATAAGGGGGTTCATGCCTTTTCCAAGGGTATTTGTCCGAAAGTGAACATAATAGTGTGGCTGGAAACTCACTTATTACGATTCTACAGTCCAATGCATTAACTATTACATCACAAGGATACACCTCAGAACGTCATGATTTTCACAGATAAGATAAGGACAACAATTTCCATTTTAAGTAGGATTGAATTTATTTTATTTGATCAAATTGATGGTTTGGTTTTTGAAGAAATAATTTTTGATGTTTTGGGGACCAAGTATAAAATCTTAGGAAACATGATTTGAAAGAGAGATAGAAAATAAGAAAGAAACGAGATGGAAAATAGAAGAGAGAAAGAAAGAGAGGATTTATTTTGGTGAATGAATTTTCGGGTGTAAAACTACTGTAAACATATTGACATTAGCATATACCGTATTTGACAACATATAAGGTGCACTTTTTTTTTTAACAAGATATATCTATTAAAATTCCCCTGTGTCTTATATGCAATATGTAGGTTTTAAATTTGTGATAGTTGGCCGAAATTAGCTACCTGGCAACTCCTAGACTTTAGAGTAACTTTCATATACCTATTGTCATTATTTAAAAGGCTTTTATGCAAATTAAAAGTCTTATCATTGATAATATCTATTATATTAATTTCATCACGTTTAATATCAGTACTTTGTATTTGCTCTGCCGAAATTGGGGTACGTCTTATACACCCGTGCGTCTTATATGCCATCAAATATGGTACATTACAACATTCTTCTTAAGACCATCTCTTTTTAAAAGTACCAATCTAAGAATGGAAACTTTATATTTACATTTAAAATCTTTTTCTTTTTTCCCCAGAGAATTAAGAATATTTGTGTACTTGTAAAATTTGAACAACTAAAATGCCAGAAGAGGTAGAAAGATTGTGTAGGTCTAGTTTCCTAAGTAAGGATGTTCCTGGCTTGAAAATTTGCATTCCAAATATTTCTCCCCCTCCAGAATAAAGATTATTTTTGACCAAATTCGTTGGTATTGGAATCAAGGAAACACTACCTTTTTAGCCACTGGGTGAGGTATACTTAGATTAATTGGTAAGAGTTGGAATTTTGTAAGATTTGTTTATTTTGGTATACAGGCCTTAGTAACAACTACAAGTACTGTAAGCAACCTAGGTGGTTACCCATCTAAATTCTGAACAGGCTCATTACTACTTAACTTTGGTAATTAATTGAGAAATGTTGACTTATAGCTGCTTTAAAAGTTACATACATAGACAGATTGATTTGGAGAAAGAGAAAGAGAGAGGGATAGATATGCACAGAGAGAGAGAGAGAGAGAGAGAGAGAGAGAGAGAGAGAGAGAGATGGATAGATATGAACGGGCAGAGAGAGAGAAAGAGATGGATAGATACGAATGGAGGGAGAGAAAGGGATGGAGAGATACGAATGGAGAGAGAGATGGATAGATATGAATAGGCAGAGAGATGGATAGATATAGATGGGCAGAGAAAGAGAGTGAGAGAGAGAGAGAGAGAGAGAGAGAGAGAGACAGATAGATATGAACAAGCTGGAAGGGAGATGGATAGTTTTGAACAGGCTGAGAGAGAGAGAGAGAGAGAGAGAGAGGGAGGAGATGGATACATATGAACAGGCTGAGAGAGAGAGAGAGTGATAGATAGATACAAATGGGCAGAGAGAGAGACAGAGAGACAGACAGGCAGATGGACAGATATGAACAGAGAGAGAGATGGATAGGTACAAATAGAGAGATGGAATGAGAGGTGAGTGGATATGAATATGATGAGAGAGAGAGAGATGGACAGGCTGAGAAACAAAGCCAGCAAGATAAATACAGAGAGGTACATACCAAGACAGAGGGAGAGAGACAGATCAATCCAAGCAAGCTGAGAGAGAGAGAGAGAGGGAGGAGATGGATACATATGAACAGGATGAGAGAGAGAGAGAGAGAGTGATAGATAGATATTAACTGGCACAGTCAGAGAAAAAGAGAGACGGATAGATACGAAGAAAGTGAGAGAAAAAGGGAGAAAGACAGTTTGTTTATTTGGGTTTGATGGCATATCAAACTTTCTAGGTTATTAAATGCCAAATCCATTTTTATACAAATAAACAGCTCTATTTCAAACAACTCAGTTTAGCATGAGTACATAGTTTAATTATCAAAAACATTTCTATTTCAAGCTATTCACTTTAATCAAACAGTTCTAATTCAAACAATTCAGTTTAGTATAAGTATAGTTTTTGTTTACACACAGTTAAGTGTCAAAACAATTTTATTTCGAACAATTCAGTTAAGTCTAAGTAGAGTTTCAATGTCAAAAACAGTTCTATTTTAAACAATTCAGTTTAGCATAAGTACACAGTTTAGTTCTATTTGACCTATAGATAGGATTCTTTCAGGTGTTACCACTCCGGGCCAGAGTGGACCTCGGAGCGATGGCAAAGAAGATGTACTCCGCATTCCCCAAAGCTCCAGCATCACTGGAACCTCACCATCAGATCGTTTATTGTCATATCCAGGACACTTGTTGGGAGTGGGGTCTTACCTCTCTGCAGAGATGCAGTTGGTGTATTCTGCAGCTCCAGCTGACCGGGCATGGATTTGGTTTGGGTTCTTTGTTTAATGGCATATCAACCTTCGTGGGTTATTTAATACCCAAGCCATTCTCCTAGAAGAACAGTAAAAAGTAAGTTAGCGACCATAGTCGAGGGTGACCCGAAGGCTCCCTTTTCGATAGCTACTACACCAAGGTGTAGGGGAGGGCGCTACTCCATTCCCTGGATTGCTCCACTTTACCCTTGAACCGTACCTTATAATGCTGAGTGTTAAGCAAGGTGGTATCAAGTTCCATTTTTAAAGTCTTTGGTATGACTCGACCTGGGATTGAACCCAGATCTCCCGGGCCATTGGCGAACACTCTAACCGCTGGGCCAATGTCCCGGTAGTGGTACTATTTAACCCATAGCTTGTAGGATAAGGGGGTTCATACCTTTCGGAAGGGTATTTGCCTGAAAGTAAATGTAATAGCGTGACTGGAATACAACTTGCTTACTGTGATTCTGCAGTCAATTGCTTTAACCATTACACCACGAGGACACCCCCGACTGGGCATGGGGGAAAGTCAGGTAGGACAGGCTGATTATATATATATATATATATATATACACATACACACACACACACACACAGAGACTGAGAGAGAAAGAGAAAGAAGAGTTAAAATTGTTTGACTTTCTCTCAGAGGCATACATACATATATACCTGTTGACAAAAAAAAATTTACACCCTTTGATAAAAAGGTTGATTCACAATGAATTTTTTAATTAATTTTTATAAAATTTATCTTAATCACATGAATTTTATAAATATTTTGTAGAAGAAGAAAAAACAGTAAGAAAAATAATCTAACATTTTTCTTCCATCACACAAAATTGTAAAAGGACATTTTTCTTAACGTCATAAATCACAAGATGAGATAAATTTGAGATGTCAGTTCAACCATTACTCATCCATTGCTTACCCATCCCATTTAATTTTCTAAGCAGTCACACCATCAGTTTGGTTTGGTGGTGTTTTATGGCATATCAACCCTTGCTGGTCATTTAATGCCAAATCCTGTTATATATAAGTAAATAATTTGTTGGTAAATTTATCTTTAAATAAGAGCTCATTTGTTGGCACAAAATTAAATGGTTTCAAGTATTGCTATTCAACACTAATAATTCTATTTGTTGTTTGGTTTGGTTTTATGATATATCAACCATTCTTGGTTATTTAATACCAAATCATATATATGATTTTTATCCACATTTTGTTGATACACACAGTTAAATAAACAGTTTTATTTCTAACAATTCCATTTAGCATAAGTCAACAAAGTTAAATGGTTCCAAGTACAGCTATGCATCACTAACAATTCAATAAAACATCAATCATTTGTTTACACACAGTCAAAGGATCAAACAGTTCTATTAAGCATATGTCATTTGTTTACACTCAGTTTAAATGTCAAATAGTTCTATTTGACCCATAGATAGAACCCTATCAGGTCCTACCACACGAGGCCAGGTGGACCTGGGAACAATGGCAATGAAGAGGTACTCCACGTTCCGCAAAACTCCAGCATTACTAGAACTTCACCATCAGATTGTTTGTCATATGCAGGACACCCATTGGCGGCGGTGGCGGGGGGTTTACCCCTCTGCAGTGATGCAGTCATTGTATTCTACAGGCCCAGCCAACTGGGCATTCTGTTTGTCAAGTATGAATGATTTGCACACAGCTGGTTTCCAATAACTAAAAATAATAATCTATAGTAAATGTTTGAACAATTTAATCTGACCCCTACATGGGACCCTAACAGATCTTATCACTCCAGGTTAGAGTGAACCTGAGAGTAATGATAATGAAGAGTTATTCCACACTACCCAAACTTCAGAACTGGAGCCTCACCATCAAATGCAATTCAGTGTCATACCCTGGACGCTCTTAGTCTTGTTTTTTCTTATAATGAGTGACCCTCAGTCACTACCTTCTAGTACCTTTATGATAAAAAGGGTTGGGTGTTTGTTTGTCGCAAGCAGAATTTGTAGAATATGGTCAGTATATCATATAGGAGCTAGGGCTTGACATGACCAGTCAACTAAAGGGTCAGGCCCCTCTGGCCACCTGTCTAACCTAGTAAAGGCCAAAGTGGAATATTCCAAGTGACGTATCCACTTTGGTTACTGGGTTATGGTCTGTCAGACATCAGGGTCCTGTCCTTAAGGATTATGGGTCACCACCCAAGGCCAACAAGTTGCATTATTTAGGACATCTTACTCCTCTATAGAGGTGTAGTCAGCAAATTCTATAGCCCCAGCTGATAGGGTGGCATACAATCAGATAGTACCCAGAGGCTCATGGAAAGAAAGTTTCATTTTTAAATGGTCTAATGAATCAATGTGTTATAGCTAAAATGTTTTAAACAACAAATCCCAAAAGTTCCATTGATACAATCCACTAGAGATACCGTTAATAATAGAAATATCCCTGTAACACTATGGCTCCAAATAGACTATGAATGTAGCACTACCCCTTAAGTTTCAGTCACACCCTGTGGTAACCTCACCATGATAAGAAGTGACAAACACAAAACACTGTCTGTTGGCTCTCTGGTTACTGCCTTTACATAGAAGTTGGCAAAAAGAGAGAGATAGAGTATAAGAAATGTGTCAATTGATTTGATACAGAGAGACTATAAACAGTATGAAGCAAAAGAGATGGCCACAAACTTAGTCATTTCTTCTCCACTGATCTGGCTGCCACCTCTGAAAAAAGGTTTGGTTGGGTTTTATGGCATATGAACACTTGTGAGTTTAAGGCCAAATCTTTTTTATACATATATAAAATGGCCTCAAGCAATGCTCTCTAACACAGCAGTTCTATTTACACACAATAAAAAGGTTTCAAATACTGCTAATTATTGCTTGCACACAGTTAAATCGTTTCAAGTATTACTATCTAACACTAATAATTCTACTTAATATCAATCATTTGTCTGTAAACAATTAAATGGTTAAATCTAGGGAATGGAGTAGCGGCCTCCCCTACACCTTGGTGTAGTAGCTATTGAAAAGGGAGCCTTCAGGTCACCCTTGACTATGGTTACCAACTTTACTTTTTCACTAAATGGTTAAATATTTCTCTTTGACCCCAAGTTGGGCCACTAACAGGTCACTCCTGGTCAAAGTGGACCTGGGAGTAATAGCAATGAAGGTGTACTCTTCATTCTTCAAAGCTCCAAGACTAGATATGACACTAAACCATCAGATGATTTAGTGTTAAATCCAGTGTTGTACTTATTTGACAGCTCCAGCCAAAAAGCAGCCAAAAAAAAAGTTCCAATTGATTTTCATCTGTTTAAATTTCAAACATGAGAAAGTTATACTATTCACATGTCACTGAGAGTTATTCTCATCTTGCTTGTTTTTATATTCATACTAGTTCAGTGATTTCAAGCCTTTTGGTATCTTTTGTCATACTCTACTCCCATGGATTGCATAGTTTGGTTCAAAATTCCACCAAAGCTACTGAGCACAATAAAATTACCTGGAGAAGGCTACGAGTTACAACAGTCAAAACCAGAAATAAAAATCAAAGTTTGGTTTATTTTATTAATGGCTTATCAACTCCTTATGGGTTATTTAGTACTGAAATGTGATTCATCTTTAATTGTTTGAGGATAATTAAAACTCTTTATATTTTCAAGTTGGCAACTCTAAGCATTAACCAGGACATTGTGTAGAGTGTTTGCCAATGGTCAAGGAGACTGGGGTTCAATCCCAGGTCGAGTCATACCAAAGACTCAAAAATGATACTTGGTGCCGTCTTGCTTAACACTCAGCATTGTAAAGTATGAATCAAGGGTAAAGTGGAGCAATCCAGGGAAAGGAGCAGCACCCTCTCCAACACCTTGGTGTAGTAGCTATTGAAAAGAGAGCCTTCAGGCCACCCTCGACAAAAGTCATCAATTTTTACTTACTTATATTTCCAATGTTCCATTGTAATCATTTTTTTAAAACTGCCCCCCCCCCCGGCTTTTTTTATTTGATTATGATAATAACCATTTGTTTGCACATATATGGTAACAATTGATTTTAGTGGCATACCAACTGATCTAAGGTTATTCTATACCAAATGGTTAGGGAATCATGTTCATTGCATGATCATGTTTACATTTTTAGTGTAGTTGTTTATTAAGAATTAAAAACAAAAAAAAATTTTTATACGATCCAATCAAATACAAATAATTTTTAAATAGCTCTATTTGACTCATAGACAGGATCCCAACAAGTAATACCACTCAAGAGTGGACTTTGGAGTAAGGGTAATGAAAGTGTTCTCTACATTCCTTACATTTCCAAAACTGGGGTTTCATCATCAGATGCATTTGAGTGTCATATCCTGGACTCTCTTTTTTTTGGAGGGGGATGTTATTACTTCTCTGCAGGGGGTGGGTACAATCAGTGTCAACAGGGAAAACTTTTATGGTATCAAGTATTCCTATTTAATAAATAATTTGAACAGTAATGGTTTCATGTATTCCTATCCAATTCTAATAATTTCAAAAAAGATCTACTTGACCCATAGATAGGACGAACAGCAGACCTGGGAGTAATGACAACGAAAAGATGACTCCTAACTCTCAAGAGCCGGAGCCTAACCCCCGGATGCAGTTTAATGACATATCCAGGACACAACAATCAAGACATAGCAGACCATAGTTAGTGAGTTCAATTCTCACTGAGAGCCCCATACTTCTAGCTTTATGCCACTGCTAAGCCTAGCAAATTACAAATCAACATATTAACAAAAATGTAAATGATTTTCCTAAGTTTTTAAAAAAAATTAACAACATATCAAAAATGAAAATAACTGTTAAATAGGCGAAATATTTTTTATATATATAAGATTTTTAAAATCTTTTTTAGTGATATAAGTTTTATAAAAATTGATTAAACCTTTCTTAATGAATAAATCAGCCTTTTTTTCTTTTTTCTAAATAGGTGTCACTTTTTGATAACTGCGTGGCATATCTACATATATCAATTAAAAACTAATATTGCTTTTGGTATATAAACAATTGAGTGAATTTCTTTTATAATAAAAACTATCGTTGGTGCATTATATTTAGATGAATAAATAATAAAACAATTATTTCTATAAGCAAATCAGACACTCAAGTAGTCCCCACCCAAAAAGAAAAAAAAATGGGAGGAGTATATTATCATCGGCTTGGAATGACAGAATAAAAAATCTTAACGGAATGATAAAACGAACAGTCATTCCTCAATTCGGTCCATTGCGGAAGGAAGCAAGAATTTTGAGTCTTTCACTTTCGCCAAAAACGAAGGACAATTTCAGCAAAGAAATAGTCATTCAGAACTAAGAGATAAGAAAAAAAAAAGAAATCAATGTCTCTATCTTCTAATTATTTCCATAGACGTTGGAAATAATTTACAGTTTTCTTATATTTTGTTAATCTTTACCAATAACACGAGTGGATTTTTAATATATATATATATATATATATATATGAGATTCCGTTTTTGTAAGTAAAACATTTATTTAAAATTAAAAAAAAAAAAGAGACAAGAAAAATGAATTTTCACCGTATTTTGATTTTTTTAATTAAAAATATCCATTTAAAAACAAATGTTTTACATTTCATTTATAAATTAAATTAAATAATTGTTTTGTACATTTCACGTAAGATAATGATGTTTTTAAAAGTTTTGGTCGTGTTTTTTTAAAAACTGAAATTAAATAATTACCTGATTTTTTAAATTTCAAAGTGAAGTTTATTTTGTTTTAAAAAATAATCACTTTTCAAATTTGTTAATTTACTTTTTATCTTGAAGCAACATGTTTAAATGTTCTAAAATTGACTTCTCAACTGAAAATAACGCTAAAATGCATATATAATTAAAAACAAAACATTTTTAATCTTTGTTTATTTTACATAGCATGTATTGTTTCCGATACACATGGTATCACTTAAATAAAGTTCGATTTCATCCATTATATTCGCAAATTATTTATTTTTTCTTGAACCTTTTAAAATTAGTCTGGGGAAAATTATCAAATATAATTATTAATCAAAAAAAGAATAAATGAACACCTTATTACTGCAAGCATGGGCTATACCAAATAATTTTTTTTTTACATTACCTCATATTCCGATTAAGTCTTAAACCTTTGACAGCAACTTTTTTTTTTCTTTTTGAGATGAAAGTAAAAATTTACTTTAAAATAAATTTCAAAAAGTGTTTTATTGCATATGTACAGTTAATCTTGTCTTTTCATTAAATGTAAAAGGTTGTTTTGATTCTAAGTGTTTGGTCACGTGACTACACTATCATTAAAAAGTATTGGTGATAAATCCGACATTATAAATATCGTTTGATATTAGAAGGCATTTTTTGTTTGTTTACGAATTCAAAAATATTGAAGAAGACAATTTTTTTTATATACATAAGTGCTGTCAAGAAGTTTTATTTATTTAAAAAAAAAAAAAAAAAGATAAAAAAAAAGGTGGTTGGTATTAATGGACAAATAATCACTTTATTTAAGAAAACCACGGGTAAAATTATATGTATTTTTTCACACTCAAAAGTGGGAAGCAACGCTTGCTGTGTGTGTGTGTATATAATATATATATATATATATATATATATACACACACACACATAAACACCCTGACTAAAACGCATAACATAAGTATATATAATTGTAGATTATTATTTGTTGTTGTTGTTAAACTTACAGGTCCTTTTCTAAGTTCCCAGATATCGACGTTGCCAGTGGATAGCGTCAAGAAGGTGTGTGCTGAAATCAGGAAGTCCTCTTCTGATATCGAACCTGCCTCCATTACTCCGTAGATGTCGAAATGGATCGGTCTTGTTAGGAAAACCCCCTCGTGGCCTCTGGGGTGGGTCAGGGTCAGCCAGGCACGGGTTACCCGATCGCGAATAGATAAACTCGGCCCAAGATCGATAAATCAGTGTTTTTCATGTTGGTTTAAATCGTCCGAGGGGGATATTGTTGGGAAAAATGCCCGCTTTTCGGGGTGAGATCTTTGTTGGTTGGAAGCTGAACACCCCTGTTGTTTTGTAATGGAAGCTTCCGACCGCTTGCCGTTTCAAGGCACCCCATCAAGTATTGAGCCGAGAGCTGTGAATGTAGGTCAGTGCCGAGAGAGAGGTTTTTTTTTTCTTTTAAGCTGGGTTTTTTCTTTTTCAGTTTTTCTCTCTATCCACTGACCGAAAACAGTAAGATTTTTTTGGAGGGGTGAAAAGAAGGAAAATGCCTAATAATAATAGTATAAATTAAGTAAAGAAATTATTTTGAAAAATATTTGGGAGAGGAAAAATAATTAACAATGATGATGATGATAATAAAAGCTAAAATGTCTATACTACAAAAATAAGTTTAAAAAATGTTTTCTAAAATAATTCTTTAAATATCATATATATACTTATATAAGTATATGTTAGCATATAGAAAATGATAATATATAAGTAGTTATTCTTAAATAATTGTCTGGTATATTTAAAAAAAAAAATCCTTTTTCTAAATTTTTACCATGAATTGAAAAAAATCCTTTAAGTTTATGTTAAAAAAAATCCCATATGAAACCAATAAAATTAGAATTTAATTTTAAAAATCTAAATCTTAATATTGAAAGAAAAATTTAAATTTCAAATTTTTCTGAGTCGAGGTGGGGGGGAGCTAATTTAGTGGTAACTATTTGAATTCAGGAAGAAAGTAAAATTCCGGTGAAATAACTTTTTTGAAAATTAATTTTATTTAAATAGCATTTGTTTATTGGAATTTAAAGAAAATAAATTTATCGATTTTTGGGGATCACGTGACATCAATCGATATTTTCTAACAACTTTATTTCTATTGATTATCGAACTGACCCCTAAAAGCAGAGGGTTTTAAACTTTGATATTGTTTATTCTTAATTGATTATTTACTGAAGAAATTTGAAGTCTAACTTTTTAAAAAAATTCTGAGTTGGAGCTTTAGATATATAATTTGGTAGTCTCTGATTCTCATGTCTTTGTCAGACTGAAGTGACTAGATCAAGCATGTTGAAATTTTGCGACATTTGGGTTATTAAATGTGTTTTTGGTACACCTATGAATATGATATTAATTTATTTTCATCAAAAAAGGTTTGCCAGGAAATATTTATTCGTTATATTTCAACCTACTTTTAACAATAACAGTGAAAAGACCTAACATAGATAAAATATTCAATACTTTAGATTTTGAATCATTTTAGGAAATGAAAAAAATTAAAATTCAAATCTTTCTTAATGTATAAAAATTACGACTAAATTCAGTAGAAAGTGATTAAATTTATTTAAAAAATATATATTTATCTGTTAGGTGAATAAAATTGTTCTTAGTTTTTTTGTTTTTTTTTTAATGAATAAAAAGCATTTAAAATTTTAAAATGAAGAGATTTAGTTATGATGATAACTAAAATATAATTTTGGTAGTGAATCTTAAATTTCTTTACGAAATCAAAATGAATTTATTCTGTATGGGTTTTAACAGGTTGAAATCCACAACAAAGTAATTGAATATATTTTATTTGAGTTGGGGAAAATTGATTTTAAAAAAAAGTAACACTCTTAACTATATAATCTATCCCCAACTTTATTTTTTAAAAAGCTGGGATTTAGTCTCGTTTTTGATACTAAAGAAGTTAATTTTTATAAATTAGGATGATGAAAATAGTATAAAGAGAGGTTGAAAGTATTTCTCTTAAAAACTAATTTAGTCAAAAGTTGTTGACACAGAAAAGTAATGCCATTTTTAATTATTATTTTCTTATTTATTTAGAGATGTGCCCCAAGTTATACATAAATGTCGTTTTTACAAAGATTAGATAAAAGAAGATATTTATTAAAAATAATGAACTTACCAAAGTAAGTCACTATATAGTTTGAGGTTCTTTTTTTTTTTTTTAGTTACTACTACTGCTACTACTAACAAACTGTAAGCAACTATAGCACTAATAAAATAATATAATTTTCGAAGTATTTTTTTTTTTTACTCAGTGTTCAGTTTATATATTGTTGAAATAAAGATGTTGACAAATATTAAATTGTTTTAAATTTTGTTGACAGTTTTTTGCATAAACCAATAAAAATCAAAGTTTTTTTTGTCTTTCCAGAAATAAAGAAAGTAATTTTTTTTTTTTTTTACTCAAATTTCTTAAATGTTCATTCTTTTCATCTCTGAATATCATCACAATATTCACACAGAAAGGAATTTTGGGGGGTTATTTCTGTACATCATTTCTCTAAAGTTACATGATGAAAAATTGTACTAGTAGCCATAGTTAATTGTAAAATAACCATTTTCTTTTTTCTTCTGTTGATGGTAACAAAAAATATCATCGAAATTATTAAGCAAACCTATAATTTCTTTTAATAAAAAAAAAATGAGAATAAAAACCAATTCTATTCGAGAGGCTTGTTAAATGAGAAAAAATGTGGTAATCTTCTTTTTTAAAATACAAATTCGTATGTTTTTGACATTTATTTATTTTTAAGAGTAATTAGAAAGTTAAAAAAAAAAAGGTCAATAATCTAAAAAATAAAAAAAAGTACTGGAGCCGAAATAAAAGCAAAACATTTGAAAAAGCAATTTAGTAAGAAAAATTAGTGTTAGTATTTATCAGTTATTGTAGGTTTGGATATATTCATTTTGATTTTTAGATTCAATTGAACTGTTTAATGATAAAATGAAAATAGTTTGGCTGAATATATAAATGAATATATTTAAATATTCATCATTTTTTCAAAGAAAGACATGATAGTCAAAAGTTGCGCATTTCAATTAGTAAAAAAAAAAACAAACACCAATAGTAGTATTACTAAGTCATTATTTTTCTTAGCTTAAAAATCAATGTTATCTTGGTTCATATCTTATTTAACATTAAATAGTTAGTAAATAATTAAAATTAAAAATGTATTTTAAAGTTTTTTCTTTCCAGATTCAGCTGTCTGTTCCTTTCAAAAAATATTTTTAAAAATTAAAAAAAAGGACATGTAGCATTAACCATAATGTCTATCATTTTGTCCAGGGTATTTTAGATAATAGAAAAAATATGAATTATTTCAAGATATTTTAAAAGAATAAAAATCAGTTTTCATTTTATTTTTGAATCTTTTAAATTCTTGTTAAACGAAGACCTTTTTTTTCTTTTTTTAATTATTGAAATGAGGTAATTTTTTTTTTACCTTGGTCTCTTTTAAACTTTAGAATATATCTTATATTTTTTGTAAAAGACTGGTATGTATTTTTAAAAAATTGTATTCAAATATTATTATCTAAAAGAGAGAAACTTAGAAGTCGTCGTGTGTTGAAATAAAGAAAGAAAAAAGAAAGAGACCAACGATGATTGAGGTAGTCGTACTACTATTACCAGAGTTAGGCAGAAAGCGAATAATCCTCTTCTTTCTACATTGGAGCTTCCAGTCGTTAGGGACAAAAATTAACTGACTACAAAAAAAAAGCCCAAAACGACTTTTAACAGAGCAATTTTCATTTCTTTTTCAATGTATCGTCCTATTATTCGTCAAACGAAGACTATAGTTGGGAGTTGTACAACAAAAAAAATTAAGGTAATTTTTTTGCTTCTTTTCTCTGCCTACATTCAACCTAACCTCCTTTGTTTAAATTTTTAGGAAAAAATAACAAGAAACAATTTTATTTTAATACATTTCTTTTTTTTTTTTTGAATTTTTTTATTCTAAGATAAATACATTAGAAATCGAAGGTAAAAATATATATAACCACCGTGAAAGTTGGTAAAATATATTTTAAAGATATGGATATAAAGGAAATAGTAATGTCGGCTGTTATAGCAGTAGTAGTAGTATTAATGGTGGTAGTAGTGATAGCGGCGGCTGCTGCTGCTGCTTGCTCGTCATGGTAGTGGTGGTCCGCACATGATGTCGGACTGTTTTAAGGTACTCCAAAGTTTCTATAATTAACCAGCCAATGGTAACTTGGCTTTTGACAGGTCTCCTTGACGTTGGCAAGGCAACGGGGTCAGTGTCGTCCTTGATGGCTTGACAGGTGCCGTGACACTTCAGCTCCAAGCATGTATGCCAAAGGGAAAGGCTCCACAGTGCCGTCTGATGCTCAGGCAAGAGAAAAGTAAGTAGATCAAGCATTCTTTTTAACCATTTTATTTATTTTTGTATTTTTTATTTGGTTATATTTTTAAAAATTTACATGTCTGAATATATACACATATATTTATTTCTTTAAATTTTAAAAGAAAGAGAAATCTATTGTTGTGTATTGATAAATGGAAATCATTTTAAAAACTTGATTCACTTTATTTTTTGAGATACATGAAAACAGCAACAACAAGCTACATTTCTATAATCAAGTTTTGTTTTCTTGTGTATATGGAATATATATATATATATATATATATATATATATATATATATATATATATTGAGAGAGCGAGAGAGACACACACGCACACAATCGATTTCTTTTTCTATTGAGCATGATGGTAACACATTCCAAACTGAGTATGTAAAATGTGCCCCTTATGTTGTCCTAACTTTGTTTTGATCCTTTGTAAATTTAAATTCAAAAGAAAGGAAGCTATATATAAGAGGTTGTGTGTGTGTGTGTGTATATATATATATATATATATATATATATATATATACACACAACCTCTTTAACGGAACTTTATAGATTTATCCTGGTTTGTTGTTGTTGATGTATTTGGGATCGACTTAGAGATTTAAGAATATAATTATTATTATTATCATTTGCAAAACAATTTAAGAATAGCCATTTTCTGATTTTAAAATGATATATAGAAATAAAAGCGGTCATCCACTTAGATCTTTATAAAAATCAACATTTTTGTGCGATTGGTTTATTGTTTATACATTTATTTACGTTCTTAGTTGAAAAAATTGGTTGTAAAAGAAATCTTTATAAATAAATAACTATTTAACAGAAAAAACAACTTTCTTACTTTAATTATGAAAATATATAGATATTAAATTTTTCTTGAAACTTCTCTATTTAAAACAAATTTTACCCTTGTTATAAAAACTTATGTTTAACTTCAAATGTGATAACGATTTTAAGATATCAATTTTTCCTATTACAAAAAGAACATAGATTTTCTTGAAAAATTGTTTGTTGACGTAAATTTGAATAGATTAAGAAAAGTCAGTATTTTAGTAAATAAATAAATTTTGTTTATTTATCTTTTTGATCATTATTTTTTTCTTCTTTTCCTTCCAATCTTATTTCCAGATTAGCGTTATATGTGTATGAATATTTGTTACACGTCGGAGCCCAGAAAAGTGCACAGACGTTTTTATCAGAAGTAAGTACATATTATTTTTAATACACATACATATATATATATATATATATATATATATATATATATATATATATATATGTTAGTATTTTGTTTTGTTTTTGTTAAGATTTGATGAGTGTTATAAATATTTATAACTTGATTGATGAACAGCTCAAATTTGTACACGTGTTCTTCGTTATCTCATCTCTTCGCTTGATGCCTTTTTATTATTTTATTTTCATTTTATCTATTTATTTTTATGTATATTAACTAACTTTTTATTTTTATTTTCAGATTCGATGGGAAAAAAATATTACGTTAGGTGAACCGCCGGGATTTTTACATTCGTGGTGGTGGTGAGTAGTGGTTGAGACACTGTCTTTTTCTTATCCCTCTTAAGTATTGAAAAAAAAAAATTTCCTCTACCCTACTTTTTATTTACTTAGAACTATTATCATTTTAGGTTAAAATCAGATTGTTTATATTTATTTTACAATAGCCTGTCTTCAAGGTATTTGATTTTGAATGTGATATTTAAACCATTTAATTTTTATTAAAAAAACCTTTTAATCCTCTTCTCATCATTTTTCTTTGAAATGATGAATGTTTAAAATCCTTATTTTATTTATCTTTTATAAAACATGTTAAGGTGTTTTGTGTGCGAAAATGTTTCATTTATGATTTTTACAGGTTTGGGGCTCCTAAAACAAAACTGATTTTTAAAAGTTAATCAGTTTTAATCAATTTATAATTTTTCGCTCAAAATAGAAAATTTTTGTCATTAATTCAGACAAACATAATTATTTTACCTCTTGTTTTTATTTCTTCTTTTTATATAATATATTTACACCTGAGATCGAATCAGGATTTATAGCATTTAATGCAAATTGATCATTAATTTTGACCATTTTATCTGGATTTTCAGAAATACATTCCTCTTATTTGTATTTTTGTACTAAAATTTCAAGATCTTTTTAAAAGAAAAAGTTTTAAAAAATAAACAATGCACTCCCTCGTAGGCAAAAGATGGGCGATATTGTTTCGACATGTTCTTTGTCGGCGTCTTCATCCTTTTAAATCTTTTTTTTTTTTTTTTTTTTTTTTAATTTTATGCTACAATTTTCAATTTTCATTAGAAACAAAATTGTCTTCAAGTTATAATTTGATTCCTAAGTTTTAGATATAGAAATTTGTCATCTAGTTTATTTTGGTTAAAAAAAAGCCCCCCCAAAACCTAGCGTTTTCATTCATTTTTCAATATGGCTTTAAAATGTCTATCATCTTTCTTCACTATTTTTACCTCGTATTGTTTTGCCTATAAATGTGACTTGGGTGTTTGTTTGTGTGTGTATATATATATATATATATATATATATATATATATATATATATATACGTACGCATTATTGATACATTGTTCTGTTTATCTCTTCTTGGGTTTTAAGAAAAAAAGACATGTTGGATTTTTCACTGTTAAATATCAACGGACCCAAATCAGGACAGCAATTTTTTTTGTTTTTGTTGGTTTACTCTAAAGAAGAAAATGAATAAATTTCTTTGAAAAATATTCATTTTTTACCAATAATTCTTAAAGTAGAAATAAGAAGTAAAAAAAGTCAACCTTTTTCTTTAATTTCATAACAATAATAATGAATCGAGCCAGGCCGACGACCTGCTTTGCTGTCTTTTCTTATCCTTCGTTCATCACATCATTGGCATTGTTGTTGTTGTTGTTGGAAATTTAGCTTTTTTTTTTCATACTAACAAAGTTTGAAGCTTTTATTTCATTGTTGGTATATATATTCATCCTTAAGAAAGTTTTATTTAAAAAAAAAAAAAAAAAAAGAAAGCCAATCCTTTTTTTTTTTTTTTTTTCTTTATTAATTTTATTTTTACTTATTAATGCGTGTGTGTCTTTTTCGTCTACCCCTATTTTTTTTTTTTTTTTTAATGTGGTGGCGATTCGGGCAAAATTAGCAACTCATTTTTTTTCTTTTCTTTTTTTTTTTTTTCGTTGTTTCTCTTTCAGCGTATTTTGGGATTTATACTGTGCAGCACCAGAGAGGAGAGATACATGTGATCATTCTAGTGAAGCAAAAGCTTTTCACGATTATGTAAGTCTTTTTTTTTTTTTTTATCTTTTTATCTATGTGATATATATATATATATTCCCAATCCTGGTCACCTCTCTATCTTTAGAAAATGTGGGAGAGGTTAAAAATCTCTTTTCTGACCCTTCTCAACACCCACCTCACAATTACTTTTTAAAATTTATTTATTTGTTTATTGTAACATTTTAAAAAAAATTGCATCCAACTATGACTACAAACTCAGCAACTTTTTTTTTTTTAAATTCACACAATAAAATGATTTATTTGCACGTTAGAGATACTTTTTCTAAACAAAAGATTACTTGTTTACACTTTTTTTTTTCCAACAGTATTTAATTTGTCTTTAATATTTTCATCACAATCTCATTTTACATCACAAATTGTATAATTTTTTGCAATCAACAAAATATTTTTATAGAGTAACTTAGTTTTTGATTTATCTTTTTACATATATATGAAAATAAATTCTTCCACTGATATTTACATAATTTTTTCCAAATCAACCTTATTAAACATAAATTATTCATGTTTGTCTACCAAGAAATTTCAACCACTTGTTTGAAGTTTGTCTTTGAAGAGATAACCATATAAAGTGATTCCTGCCCACCCATTTCCATTCAAACTAGATTGTAATTTTAAAAATGGATATTTATTGATAGGCCTTGTTAAAAATTCTATTAGTTTGACTTTATTATGAAATAATCTTTAAAGCATGCATCTCTAAAATGGAATTAAAACAAATTTTGAATTGTCCTTGAAAATAGGACAGTTTTACATCATATTCCATATTTTTAACAATTTATCAAACTTATTTTCACATTAGTATTCTGTCAATCCTTTCTATCAACCAATATTGTTTTATCTTGCATTTAACTCACTTTCAGTGACATGCCATCAAAAAGTTGAAGATTTTTCTTCATAGACTTTTCAATAATTTCTCAATCCCTTTACTATTTTAAATGCTATTTTATTTTTTCAACTTGAATTAGATTTGAGTGTTTGATCAACCTTATTGATTTCTGTTATTTGAACCTTTGTCTGAAAATTATTCCTTCATTGTTGCATTGTATTTAGTTGATCCCTTTCTCCCAAGCATTCTACCACCTTAGAAATAATTAAACCACTTGATGATAAAATATGTAAACTATTTTAAGCTGGGCTAATTACAATGTCAAAAATAAAGTTAATTAACAAGCATTAGTCAGAAATGTATTATTTTCCTCCTTCACTTTAGATGTCAAGTAATAGCTTGTTGGTTAGACTGTTGGGTTGCAAGATTTGAGTTCATTTATCACAGGCTGCTTGCTTGTTGTGGTAGTGATTTTTTTTGTGAGGATAACAAGTAGTGTTTTTTTTGGGGGGGTAAGAAAGCAGACAGTAATGTCTGTTGTTAGAATATAATCCATAAAAAGTTTGATATAGAAAAAGAAACTTTTAAAGTCATTGGATGTTTTCTTAATAATTCACAAAACACAGTTATCTTTACTTTGCTTATTTTTGTATTTTAATATTACTGTTGATGTAATAAATTTTCTCAGATCTGGCCTAAAATGGAACATACTTAATATTTGATTTGAGTTTTTATCACAAATAAAATGCCAAAATGAATTTCATTTTGACCTGCTAAGATAATTCATATTTTAGCTTCATTAGATTATTTTCTCTCCTCATATATATAGATTCATTTTTAGATTAAAAAAAACAAACAAACTTTTTGATTTACTGGCTTTTTCTCATTTCATTCACTGTAAAAACATAACAAACCTTGTCACAAATATGTTACATTCCTAAATATTTGATCCATATATTATCCTAAAAACTAAAGTTAACTTTTTTGACTTGTTGATGTTATGAACAGTAATTATGGATGTCTTCATTTATATACAGTTGCATAATTTAAATTCTTAAAAAGCTTATTACAGTCTATAAGAAAAGTAATTGATAGAACTTATGTACTAGACAGTATGAAAGTGACTCTTTAGTCTTCATTTGACTTTAAATTCTGATAATCTTAAGATTAATTTCCCCTTGGACATTTGGTTGAATCATTTCATTATGGGAATTTTGAAAGGATTTAAATTTTTAATAAGTTGGTTCTGGTTAATTTAAATAATCTTCTGTTTTGATTAGATTCTTTGTATTTGAAGTGAGTATGGTTGACATATTTATAGGATATGTATTACTGACATGAATCAAGTTTTGAAAGTTTGGTTTAATTTAGTAGATGACCTATTCATATTTAAGTGGTTGGATTTATTTAGATGAAATTATAGATTGAAATATTACTCAAAACAAATGTAATATATTTCAGAGCTTACTGTTAACTTTGCTTAAATATTTGACTAAATGTATTTCATATACTTGTTGATAAATATTTCTTCTAAGCCTTATACATTACTAAAGATTTATTTTGTCAGATAAATTCGATTTTATTTAATCAAGATAAAACATGTATTTTAATTTCAGTCAAGATTTGATTGGTTTGGTTTATTCATTAGAAATTCAATAATGAATGTTTATAATATATTCTCTCTCTCTCAGAACATGTGAGCTAGCACTTTTTTTTCTTTCATAAATTCTAAAAGACAAAAAAACAAAAAAACCCACCAAAATGTCTGACCCTTAATATTTTTTGAAAATATGGTGTTGAGTTTTTTTTTTTTTGTTTTTCTTTAAGATCAGTGTTATTGTTTTGATATTTTACCAAAGGCTTTTTTTATTGATGAATTACAATAAATACTCTAAACTTAATTACAATAATTTTAATTTCCTCTCTTATCAAGTAAAAAGGATTTAAAAAGAATAAGGGGAATGTCATTATTTTAAAAAGAATAATTTCACAATTGAATTACTTGAAATAAAAACTTAATTTTTTCAGGTTTGTCACTTTTTGTTAGTTTTTTATGTTTGGTAACATTGATATGAAATTTAATTCTTTTAATTCAGAAATTTTTCAGTTCCTATAAGACTTAAAATAATGATTAAAAAAAAAAAAAATAATACAACTTTGACCCACTGATAAATATTTATTTTCATTAAGCATGGTTATGTTGGCTTTTGTGATACATTTCAACTTGAGTATCATTCTTGTTAAGTAGGGACCTCTTTATAAAATACAAGTGATAAAATTTTATATTTATTAATTTTGTGTGTGTGTGTGTGTGTGTGTGTGTGTGTGCGCGAGAGAGAGATTCTTTTATTTGATAGTTAAAACTTTGAACAACACTGTCAATGTTTTCTTAAAAGTTTTTATAGCTCTGCCACAGTTTTTTTTTTTTTTTTTTTTTTTTTTTTTTTTTATTTAGATTAAAGAATATTTATGAATTTAACTTTTGAGTTTTCAAAGTTTAATTTAGTGATGATTTTTTAAAATTTAAAAAAATTTTTTTTTTTTTTTTATGAACTTGTGTCCTACAAAAAATTTAGATCATATCGTCAAATATATCTTAAAAAAGGAGGATTATATTGCTAGTATTATTAGTTGTATATTGTTGATATATAATATTAAAAACAGTCTTTTTAAAGTATTTTATTTGCTAGAAATTAAGAAAAACCTAAAACCAATAATGGAGAAAGGATGACAAGTTTTGTTTTGACTACTTGATTTGACTAGAAATGTTTTTTTTTTTTTTTTTTTTTTTGGCTACAACAGCAATTCAGATCTATATTTAATCATTTCAAATAATATCTGCAATTAATAAAAATCCCTGTGCTTGGGGAGGGAGTAAAAAGTTTTGCAAAGCCAAATCATTGAAGCAAATAGCTTGCTTCTTGTCCTTTGGTGAACTAACTTTTTCAGAAAAATCATACTATCCAAAAATGATTGTTTTTATTTATTTACTTATAGATTTGTCTGTAAATTTCATGCAGTTGTGTGTGTGAGGGGGGTGGATAAAGAAAAGAATGGTGGTAATTTTGATACAACTTGAACTGTTTCACGGCAGATAAATAATTCTTAGTTTTGTAGTTGGGGGGTGGGGGTGGAAAGATTCCATTGTGGTATGTGAAGGATGACTCAAGTAAAATCGATAACAGAAGTAGAAGCCTGCTAAATGGCACGGATCCAAAACGAGAACGAAGGACGAAGGAGGAGAGGGGTGGTAGAAAGAAAACACACACACACACAGAGTGAGGCAGGCGGGGTGGTGGTTGGGACAGGTGAAGCATTGTAGAAGAGTGGGGAGGCAGAATGAGTGAGAGAAAGTGTGACGTCATGTTCAATGTAGAGTCGGTGCTTGCTGCTGCTGCGCTTGGTAGCTTAGGAAAGAGCTTCCGTTGTCTCCAATTTTTTTTTTTTCTCCTTTTCTTTTAAACTGATTTTGATGCTTTACAAATTCACATAGATTGCTAGTTGGTTTGAAGAGAGCCTGTTCATTAGTGATTTCTTGTTGCACTAATATGATAAAAGATTCTTGTATTATTTATGATTTGTACTTCTTCCCGTTGGCCCCCTGAACTCGCTTGGCTATTGTTTCTGTCTCTTTATTGATTACCCACAATTCACTTGCATGTCTATTGGATAAGTGTTGTTTTAACCTTCCTAATAATAAAACACACACACACATGCAGAGAAAGAACCGTTGCTGCTTTCTTCATTTCTCAACCAGCAGAGGAATGAAGAAAGAAACAATATTGATCTCGTCAAAGGTTTCTATAAATTTATAAAAATCAATTTTTTTTTTAATTTTAATTTTTTTTTTTGTTCGTTAATGGGGGAAAAAACTTGTAAACTATCTGTACAAGAAAATTGAAATACTTGCCCACATGATTTTTAATGCTTAAATTGATGGCAATGAGATTAATAGTCAATACAGGTATCTTAAAAAAATGTGTATGGGTTTAAGTATTTCTGGGGGGTGGTATTTTTTTATTTCAATATTAAATCTTCATATTGAATTATAACTTCTAATTTGAAAAATGTCCCAATTCTAGTTAGGAAAGCTATTTCATTTTTGAGCCTGTGAAAGGGCTTTCTGTTTTTACACCTTTTTGACTATTGATTAGTTCTCTGTTTGTAATGGAGGAAGAATCCATGTGAGTGTTTCAAGGCATGTCATGAAACTTAATATTGTAAATATTTTTCAAACTTGTCCATTTAATTTCTTATGTAATTAAAGAATACATGAAATAGTTATCTAACACTGTTTTATGTTGACAATATTTTCTTTTTATTTCCTAATTCCTTTTTAATGGGATATTTTCGTGACTTCAGAAATAAAACATGATTTTCTTTAATCTTCACTTATCCTATTTCTTATTTTACTCGTTTAAAAAAATCTTTTTGCATATTTTTAGACTAGCTTAAAACATTTCTATGTTATTTTTATGTTTAATCTTATCCAGTTTTAAAAATTGGTTATAATTTTCATGAAATAGTTTTTGAGAACTTTTTTTTACTAAACTTTGTTTATACACAAAATTTGAATCTTTTAATTTAAAGTGTTCTTAAAATTAATCTGTTATTTTCATTCATTTTTATTTTTTAATCTTAGAATACATATTTAAAGGTTTTTATATTTTCTATTTTTACTGTTAAAAATGCTGATTTTAAGCACTAATGACCTTAGAATTGTAAAACTTAATGAAAATAGATTAAGATGGACGGTTTCTTGGGTTTTAGATTTTTGAAAAATTTTTATTTTATTTAATCAGAAGAGGTACAATTTCCTTCCATCTTTATGTCATGTTTTTTTTTTTTTTCTATCAACTTCTACAAGTTGATCTGAGAAACAAATGTATCACATACAATTCAATTATAACATTTTAAAGACAACATCAGGAATTAGTGTATCATCAAAATGGTGCACTTTAATAGAACTAATTGAAATTTTATTGTTCAGATCTATTCACTGATAATGTTGCATGTTGATACAAGTTATGTAACTTGATAAAAAATGAATGAAATTTTTGAATTTTTTCATCATTCAATTTAACCAAAAACTTGAAAGTTCTGCAATGTGTATTTATATCAGACCACATAGGAATATATCAGAAGGAATTGTACTATTAATGGCCTCAGTGGTCTAATTTGATAATTTAGCTCATTTTTATCATTTTTCTTAGTTAAAGGATTGGTAAGTAATCTAATCCCTCATTTTCTTTCCTACCCACCTCTTCTAAAATACTTTATTTTCAATTGGACTTGTTGGGGGTGGGGTAACTAAAGAAAATGCTGCTAATGAACTGTTTGGTGATTTCTCAAAGGAATTTTAGAATATTTTAAATTTAAAAAAGAAAACAAACTTAAATCTGTAAAACATTAACATTTACCCATTGAAATGTACTGAAACTGAATGGTTAGTATCTTTCAATAAGATAATGAAATGATGCATTAGATTTTCTATCACTTTGGCAAAAAATGAAAATTATAGAAATTGTTTTTAAATCCTAATAAAATGCTTTTATAGTTGAATCCTTCACTTCCTTTCTCTGCATTGTTTGGTCTTAACTTCCTATTCAGTTGTTTATGGAAAATGTCGAAAGACTTTATATTGGTCAATGCTTTATTTTATTACACCCAAATTAAGATATAAATGGCCGCTTTGGACTATTTAAAAAAGAAAAAGGAAAAAAGCGTCTTATTTTTTATTTAGATTTCTTTCAAGTGGAAAACTGACACATTTGTGTTAGACTGTCCAAAGGCTATCTCCAGTTTTAAAGGGAAACTTTATTCACCCTCATCATCTCGATTGTGCTTATTTTTAGTCTACATTTTTTTATATACGCATGCACAGACATACATTATAAACTTATATACAGTTGTGTTAAATTGATTTTTATTGCTTTTAGTGAAAACCAGTCCTTTATTTTTTTTAATTTGTTGACATGAAAAATAGATTTGTCCTGTAACTGAATTTCTAACTTTTAACACAAATAGATTGGGGAAGAAAAGTAAAACAAAAACTTTTGTTCCCTCCTTTAAACAAGACTTTTGCTTTTTTACCATTGAGGATCTAAAATTGTTGAAAAAAAGATCCTTAACTTTTTTCAAAACTGTTTATCTCTTGCTTCCTCACAATTGTGTCTACGTGTTTATGCTCTTTATTCATTGCTCTCTCTCTCTCTCTCCCACCTCTCCTCTCACCAATGACGGACCAACCTCTGAACTCATTTATGGTATGCCTAAGTGAGGCCTCCCCTCTTGTTAGCATACATGGGAGGGTTTTTTTTTCTTTCTATTCCTTTTGGAAGGGGAGATGGGGGCTCATGGCCTACTGCCTGATTGAGTTGGGCTGGCTTTTTAGCAGCAGCACCAAGTCAGGCTTTGGGAAGGAAGAAGATAGAAAGAATGAATAGGCTGACTTGGTAAGTTGTTCACAAACTAGCAAGAAGAGACCAGCAGCATATTGGCTCTGCCTCTTTCAAAACTACCACCACCACTCAAGCAATGGTGGTGGTGTCGAGGATTATTACAAGGCCAGTTTTTCTCAATAGGGACAAGAAGTAGGATGAGAAACAGTGTACACAACTAGACGCGCCTTTTAGAATAATAGTCCAAGGCTTTATATATATATATATATATACACACACATACAATCTTTAGATAATCCAACAAAACAGTTGCTTATATAAGTTGATAGAAAACTTTGAATTCTGGAAGAAAATTTTCTCTTGAACGTTTAACAAAACAGGAATTAAAAAAAAATTACTTAATTTAGTTTATGAAACAATTTTTAATGTATTAAAAAGATGTCAATAGTTGATGAGGGCATTTGAAATTTTGCTGAAATTCTTGTATACTGAATATGAAGACTAATTGAGTCAAGGATTTTAACAATTTCAAATGCCTTCATCATGTATTGACAAAATGTTTTCACACACACACATATATACATATATATATATATATATGACAACGTTTTCACACACTCATATATATATATATATATATATATATATATATATATCTCCAAGTTCATGTAATGATGACCACAAGCTTGTCAAATTCCTGCCCGCTGACACAAGAAAATACTTCAATACAATCACTTGTGACAGTTCAATCAACATCAGTTTATATTTAAAGAATTTGCCTCAAAAATGAATTTATTTTGTTTCTGTTTAAAAAGAGCTATTTCAAATTTGATTGTATTTTGCTTAAAAAAATTCAAAAATCAATTTGAAATATTTTTCACAAATTTCTGAATTTTAAAAATCTATTGAATTCCATTTGAGAATCAGTACAATTTGGTATGCATTGATTACTTAATTTCTGAAGATTGTTCTACAAAAAAATTAGTTGACTTTAAATCTTGAATTTGATACACCTAATAAATATAAAATGGAAGCCAAAAAGTATGTGAAATCCCCAAATCATTGGGATCAACTTTTTTCTTTAATTAATCAGCTGAGAATTAATTGATGGTCTGGATCTAAAAAAATTTAAACTGCAATATAGTTTTTAATATTTGAAAAATGTTGGAGTCTTACACATGATGTATCATTTTTATTGTTTTAATGATCTAGAAATGTTTTTTATTACAAATGTTATGCAATCATCAGCAATAAATGATATAATTGTAATATTGCCAACAAGTGGAAATGATAAGATGAATAAGTTTCATGTTAGCTCAAAATGAATTTTTTTACAGATATGACGTAATCAAAATACCTTTGCACAACAACATTGAATTAAAAAAGGTCTTAAACCTGTTTTTACATACTCTAGATTTTTTTTTAACAAAACTAAGTTTTGTACTAATTTCCTGTTATTAAAAGTTTAAAAAAGTTGCAATGTTTTTTTTCTTATAAAATATCCACTGAAGATTGTTATACTGTGAATAATTGTTTCATAATAAAAACTTTGACCACCCATAAAACAAATTCCTATAAACAACTGTTTTATTGAACAGATATTTTAGTTCTTGAAAATCAAAAAACCTAAAATATCTGACATTTTGGGGCTTTCATATCAAAGGTTAACAATGACATATTAAATATATCCCAATTAATCATCTAGCCATAATATATATATATATATATATATATATATATATATATATATATATATATATATATATATATCTCACTTTTAATTCAAAATATTCATCTACCTTGAAATATTTGTGGATAGGTTTTCTTATATTCAAGTATTTGAATTTAAAATTGTCTTGATAAAATGTTTATGAAAGCAAGTTTCTTTTGCAAATAAACTTAATCCGATTTCTGACTATAAATCATCAATAGATTTGTAAATGATAGTTGTATCTTTTTACAGGTGAAATAATTTTTAAAGTTTTGTTTTTCTTTTAGATAGCTTCTTTAAGTTTTAACATTCAATGTACAATTAAAAGAAAAAAAAATACCATTATTCACAAAGAGTATTATAGAATTTAACTGATTTATTGGGCATTAATTTAGATTTTTTTTTTTCTAAATGTAGGGATTAGAATTATTAAAGTTTGATTTAATCTTTGTTCATCCATGTTCTGTTGTTGAAATTTTTTTAACTTTTAATGTATATTTAGTATGTTTTAAAAATACAAGATCATAAAATGTCTGTAATCTATGGAGTCTATTTTATATATGAATACCACAAGAATATAAAACGGTTTTATATCTGGCTTTTTTTATAATTCAAATTTTATTTTTTGGGAAGTAAATATGCTTTAGAAACTTTTTTCTTTATATTTGCTAAGTATTTAAAACATTTTTGAACCAAACATTTTAATTTGTCTTTTGGTTTCTAAACAAGTTATTCTATAATTTTAGAACTTTTCTTATTATATAATGACTTGATGCAGCTTTTTCTTTTCTTTGTTAGCTACTTCTTATTAAAGTTTAAACAACATGAATGAATAGTCATCAGTCCAGTGTTTTATACTTTTAGTTATGAAGATAGTTCCTTTTTTTAAATATATAATTGTTTTCTATTGATTGTGGAGTTTTTTTTTAAGTTTATTTTTTTTATTATAGGGTTTTAAAAATTAATGTTTTGTTAATAGCTGATTTACTTTGTTCAAAACTTTATTCTGATGGCCTGTAAAGTAAAAGTTATTTATGAAATATTTAAAATAATTTTGTTATTTAAAATTTTTAACAGATTATTAGTGTCTAAAATAGATCATAATTTTAAAAATTTTAGAAGTCTTATGAAGAGATTTGGGTGGGGGGGAATTTGGTGATCAAGGCACCTAAACCTGATGATTGCATAGTTTTAGAAATTTTATAGACATGGGAGTTAAAACAGAATGAAATAGCCAATATATTGATAATGAGGTTGAATTGAACTAAGTTGATAAATAGTTTATCATTATGTATAACTTTTTAGAGGTTCTTAATGAGTAGTATATGCCAATGGTCTGGAAGACTGGTGTTCAATCTCCAGTTGAGTCATATCAAAGACTAAAAAAAAATGTTAAGAAAGGGGCTTAACACTCAGCATTATAAGGTATGGATCAAGGGTAAAGTGAAGCACTCTAGAGAATGGAGTAGTGCCCTCCACTACACCTCAGTGTAGTAGCTACTGAAAAAGGAGCATTTGGGTCACCCTTGATTAAGGTCGCCAACTTTACTTTTATTTTGTTTTGTTAAAATGATTGGATGTTTTTTATTTATTTTTTTTAAGATGAATTTTTGTCTATTTTTTAACTTATATTATTTATATTTTAAATGTCAATAAATTCAATATTTTTCTTTATCTCAAACTTGCTACATGACAAAAGTGTCTCCATTATGAACAATATTGAATAAATAATCCACAAGATAATTTGACTGGTTTGTTGAAAAAATAAAATGCAACCAATAAATAGTTTAACATTGTGGCATTTGATAATGTTATTAAACCATCATAGGACTTAAAAGTTCTCTCTACTTTCTGGTAGTAGTTCAAAGGATTTTAACAAGCAAGATATATGCTGTTTAGTTTTTAGAAACAGTTGTTAAACCACTGATATTCAACAATTCATTAGTTGTGAACAACTTTTCCAGAACAGATACTTTAAATTTTTATTTTTTTATAATCGTCCTTAAAACTAAAAGATTTCATGTTTTGTGTATTGAAAACAAATGTCAGTAATGTTTACTTAGTATTTAATTGTTGCAGATAGACTTTATTGTTTGGGTTGTAGTTTAGAATCTAAATCTTTTTCAGTAAGTGCTATTTTGAATTGCATTTCATGGCATTTAAATTTCTTTTGTTATTTGCATGTTTGAGATAGGAGTAAAATAGATATCAAGTTATTTATTATATTATGTTGTAAAAGTTCTTTGTTTATAAACCGGAAGTATATGTTGGAAGTTTTTAAATGTTTTTATTATCAATTTAGAAAATCACATAGGTTTTTAATTGTTCATTTGAATAAATTTTGACTTTGATATCTTCTGTGTGTGCTTCTAAAAATTTCATTAGTCTTGATATACATATGATTTAGTAGTCATGTTTCTGTTTGTATCTAAATATTGATTGTGGCCAGAATTCATACCATTATTTTCCAAAATTAGGATTTACTACCATTTTGTAAAAATTATGTATTCAAGCCAACATTATTTTTCTTGACCTGTCTTTTTTTTTTTTTTTTTTTTTTTTTTTTACACTTAGCTATTAACTTGACTAAGCGTTTGATGTTTGAATATCAAAATATAATATTCTGAAATTTGTCTACAGTTTTAAATAAACATTGAATAATAACTATTCATGTAAACTTTATCCAGTTTCAAAGAATCTCCACAATGCCTCCACTCAGTGGAGCTTCTTTGCTATCTAACCAATTCTGAAAACTCTTTCATTGATTCTTCAGAAATTGCTTACTGCTTTAAAAATGTTTTACAGAGACTTGCTGTTTTAAAGCCTCGTTGGATGGTCATTCAATTTGACACTTTGTCCCATGAAATGTTAGTCTTGTTTTCATCTTAAGAGTTCACATCTGACTTGGGGAGGAATATAGGCTGTCAAGATATTTCCACACTTTCTCATAACGTCCGTACCAAAAATGAATAAGTTTTTGGTACATTTGATGAGGAATGAATGAGAAAACTCTGCTCAAATCAAAAAGGTGATTAATGATTCCCTCTGTTCAAATGAGGATCAAAAGATTTATCTTGGATTTTTTCCCCCACTTAATAGTGGATCTTAGATTTCATTGAACCCAATCTTTGTCATTATTTGTAATATCAAATGGTAACTTTTCTTCTTTGTTTCGCAATAATTTAAACTTTTTCTCATTTCCATCAATTTTTCTGGCCATCATTGCCCCAACCCTTATTTTTCTTTGGTTAAATGACTAAGAAATTGACGGCCGTGTTTTTATATTCAAATTTTAACAACCTATTGGTTAAAGATATGAATTTGATAATTAAAGGTTTTTGATAATGGAAGTCATGGCATCGGTATATTTTCTTTTTTTTTTTTTTCTTTTTTCTTTTTAAGGTTCTGTTGCATTCTATTAGCAAGTTGTGGTGTTTTACCAAATATGGATTGGGGGGGGGGGTTACTTTAAAAACTCTTGGCTCTTATTACAAACTTCTAAAATATTAAGAGACACTAAGTAAATTCCTAAACGATTATTCGGAGCTAATTTTCTTTTAGCGTATTAATATAAATCTTGGGTAATACAAGAAACTTGTTTTTAGTAAAGTTAATCTTAGATATTTTTGAATGTTTCTTCCATAATGACCAACTAATTACATGAAAAAAAAATTATTGAATAAGGAGTTATTTTAAAATTCATGTCGTTTAAAAAAATTTTCCTACCAGTTTTAACTGAAATCTAGACTACATAACTTGTAATTATTCTAGCTGATGTTAAGTGCTGTAGTATGGATGGTCTCTATTCTTTCCCTGATCGCCAGTTCATTTTTCAGACCTTTGGGGACCATTTCAAAGGTTCCAACTATAATTTGTATTAGTTCCACTGTTTTTTTTTGTTTTTTTTTCTTTTTCGGCACTGTTGATCTTCAACTTTCATTTTCACTATGATCAGCTGAAACGGCAGAATTGTTTTCAAAAGTAAAGAGTGAAAAGGATTAGTTTAAAAATTTAAAAGATGTTGGTTCAAAATAGAAATAAGACATAATTTGATCGATATGAAAATTCTTCTATTAATTTTATTCAAATAATTTAAATGTGACATTAAGATCAGGATTTCTTTCTGCGCTTTTGTCTTTTGTTTAGTATCTACATATAATAACTTGAGTATTTTTACATTCATCTAAAACTTTGAGATCCTTGTTGTTTTTTGTTTGTTTGTTTTTTTTTAACTTGAAAAATTTGGAAGTTAACATGACTTAAAAAGCAATATCAGTTTCTAAGTTTTGTTTTGAAATCGGATTAATGTTAGTCTTGATTGCCCCCCTTTTTTTTCTCCATCTTTTTTTTTTTTTTTTTTTGTACGTTTTTTACAAATGTGATAAACGGTAGTCATATTTTTGTTAACAAAAACATCCTTTCATTTTTAGACTAGTAAAAAAAAAAAATAGCTAATTGACTTTTGCTTATGAACCTTCAACTTGGAACAACCAACTGCCGACTGTGGCTACGAAACAAGTTGTCCAGTCTAAAGCACAACAGTTCCAAATGGGTTGGACATTTTTAGCTGTAATAGTAACCTGTCAGCCATGTGCCCTTTACTACTACTCCATCGTTGTAACTATGGTCATTTGTAGATTTAATTCATAGATTGCTTAGTTGTTTCTGTCATTTGGGACCAATGAGTAGTTGAAAAAAGCATTCACAGATAAGTACACAGGTTTGCTTTAATAAAGAGTAGTGACATCAATTGACACAATCTATTTGATTTGTAAATCTAGGTGAACAATCATTATTAAAATCAAATTAGGTGCACTCTCTCTCTCATATATATATATATATATATATATATATATATATATATGTGTGTGTCAGTAAGTTGCAATTAAAAAAAATAATTTACATCTTTTAATTTACGCTTTAGTTTTGTATCTCAATGAAAGTAGCTATATAGTTAGAAGGCCAGGTAAAATTTCAGCTTTTAAATAGATTTTTTTTTCATTCATTGCATACGTCCCCCTTTCCTCTCTCTTTCCTTTAGTTAAGTCATAGCAACTCTATTTTTTTTCTCTTGACAAAGAACTGAACCACACGGCGACAACGACGGAGCTGGGTGGGTGGTAGTTGTCTATTTCACAGTTACAGTAGCTGCTGCTGCTGCCCAGTCAGTCAGTCAAACTGGCCTCCTCCTGACCTTGTGCTTGCTGATTTATAGATCAGACCTTGTGACAGCTCATTTACATATTGATGTAGTAGTAGCTCTACCACCCTAACCCTGACTAAGCGAGCCTTACCTCCCACCACAGGGTTAACAAGGCTTAACACTGACGCTTGTCTTACTCACTCTCCTCCTCTTCCTTTCTCCTTTTCCAATGGGTAAATAATAACCGCCGTGGCTTTACCTTCTTCTTGCTCCCCCCTTTTTTCACCTCCTTGTTCTGTGTGTGCACACACGCATACGTTGTTGACTTGCTACCAGAGTACAACGAGACTTAACGGTGATATTATTTTTCACTCAACCACCAACAATGTGCTAGTTTTCTCCCTCCAAATTTCACTGATTCTTTATTGTTAAGAACATTATTTGGACAAAATGCGACTGGATTAGTTGTCAAAAAGTCTTAAGGATGATTTGTTCATATCTTTTTATGATAAAAAAAAAATTTAATCGATAATTTCATTAATAAACTATAATAAAAAGGATTCGATTACTTTTCAGTTAATAAAATTTTCAAACATGTTCATAATAAAAGAAAAATGTATCATTTTAATCTCGTTATTGGAAGTCGTTTTGACTAAATTCACTGATGTTTAGTGAGATATTTGAGATTTTAAGCCAACAATTTAAAATATTGGTACGAAGTTAAGTCTTCCTTTTGTAGTTCCAGTGTATGTCGTCTTTTTCGGATCAGTTTATCCTCATGCGAGTTACATCGCCATGTCGGCAAGGCATAGAATACGTTGACTGTATCGTTTGCTGATGAGTAAGAATATCGACCTCCCCAAAAGTGGGGGCATCTTGGATATGAAACTAAAATGCTTCTGGTGGTGAGACTCCACTCCTGGAGCTCTAGGAAGTGTGGAGTAGCACTTAATTGCTTGTACTTCTAGGTCCACTTTGACCCAGTGTAGTACTACCTGTTAGGGTCTCATCTATGGGTCAAATAGATGTGTGCTAATTATCAGTATTAGATAGGAATACTTAATACCATATAACTAAAATATGTTTTAAAAATATTTACTGGAAGATATAATTACTAAAGATTATTACTAATTACTTGATATCATATAACTGCAAATTTGTATTAAGAATAGTTTTAAGTTATAGTTTACGAAAGACTGTTTTAGTAACCCACTATTATTAGATCGAAATAGTTACTTGAGACCATGTAACTGCAAATTATTAATATTAGAGGGGAATACTTGAAACTCTACAACTGTGCAAATTATTTGTACTAGATAGGAATTCTTGATATAACTGCGTGCAAAATTCTTTAAGAAACAATTACACAAGAAACGTGAATATGAACAATGATTACGATTCTCTTACCTGTAGGCATAAAACAACCCTGATGAGTTGACGTCGTTTAAAGTCAATCATGTTACTAACGACTATCTCTATCTCGTATAAATTCTTTTTTTTTTCCTCCACATGTCTAGACATAAACACCAATAAAACATTTTATTTTGATAGTATAAAGATTGTTTCCTCTCTATTTGACCTCGTCAAAATGACTTTCAATTGTGCCATTTAAAGAAATTAATTCTATTTTTAAAAGATTGCATTTCTGGTTGTTTAATAATGTATAGTTATTTTTCTTGTTTATTCATGTGATAAAATGGAAGGAGGATTGAATTTTCAGTTTAGCTCCTTTTAGGATTTCATATTTAGAGTGAGCATAAACAAAAATGACTTCAAAGTGGTTTTACGCAGAACTTTATTTATTTATTTATTTATTTTTTCATGACTGTCATCTAACACCTGAAGAATTCTTTTATTGCCATTTTGATTCAAAACTTTTTGACCAAAGTTTTTATGTAATTTATTCGGTCAAATAGAATCAATATGTTAATTGAAAGGTTTTTCTTAATTTTGCACTTAATGTTTTAGTTAATGTCCTTAAAGTATTTAAAGTTTAGTTTGAAATAAGCCCCTGCAGTATTTAGAGTCTCTCTTCCAAAACGTCTTAGTTCTGGTTATGATATCAAAGTTCATCTAGTAGTAAGGATCCAGTTCTGAAGCTTTGGGAAACCAGGACTACCTTTTCATTGCCATTACACTTAGGTCCACTCTAATCCAGAGTAGTAGCATCTAATAGGGTCCTATCTATTGATCAATAAATCGGTTTAAAAATTATTAGTATTTGATTAGAATATATGAAACCATATATGCAAATTTTAAATTAGATAGTACTTGATACCATATAAGTAAAAAAAAAAAAAAAAAAAAGTTTGCGATCAGAAGGCTCCCTTTTCAATAGCAACTACACCGAGGTGTAGGGGAGGGCACTACTCCTTTCCCTGGATTGCTCCACTTTACCCTTGATACGTACCTTATATTGCTGAGTGTTAAGCAAGGAGGCATCAAGTACTATTTTAAAAATCTTTGGTATGACACGACCTGGGATTGAACCCAGGTCTCCCGGACCAGTGGCGAACACTCAATCCATCAGGTCAATCATATAACAGTGTGCAAGTAATTAGTTTTAGATAGGAATACTTGATATCATATAACTGTGCAAACAAATGATTATTATAATCAATAAAAATTGATTTAAAAAATGATTGTGATGGAATGTGAAAAATATAAAGTGATGGTTATAATCATTTACAAATAAGATGTTGACTTTGAATAACCCATTAGGAGTTAATAAGCCATTAACCAAACTTAGTCAAGCATTCCTCACCTGTGTACAAAGTGTGGATATATTTTGTTTTCTAATCAAAGAGGAGAAACTGAATACTTACTCATTGGAAACAATTTTAGGAAGTTTCTTTTTAAAAAAATTTCCTTTGGATCACTGATCCACTCCTGCATCACTAAGCTTGGTAATATTTTCAATAATTTGAAATTACAGATTTGATGTCTCATTTGAGGTGAAAATGTGAGTGGAGGTTGATATTTGTCTGAAATAGTTTATTTGTTTAATAAGCAATTGGCTTGCATATTGTAAAATCATTAAAACATGGGAGATTATCTTATACATTTGGATTTACTTTCTTATCAAACTTATTGGATTCCCATATCAAAGAATATAATTAATTAAACAATTTTTTAAAAAAATCTCTTACCCATATATTTTTCCCAACGGTGAATGCCTGATTAATTTTATGACCAGAAAACTTACTTTTTTGCAATAACTGAGGTTTCAATAGATGAAAGCATTAGTATTGGCATAATGATATCTCCTAACCCTGCAAAAATTTGTTTCCATTTCACCTTGAAACTCTTAAGAAAGGCTTAAAAAATATGATTGTATTTAAGATACCTGTATTGATTCAACTGTTTATCAAGATGTTTAGACCATTTTATTCCAGTGGTATTTAGCTAGTTTTCCTCTCAAATTTTGAAGTGATTTGTCTGGAATTTAATTTTCAATATTGAGATTGAAAGTTATAATCTCAAACCTAATCCCAATTACTAAATATATTTTATACCCAAAGATAAACTTCCTCATATTTTTGATTTCCATTTTTTATTTGTGAACTAATTGGAATGTAATTGCTACAGGAAATTGTTTATGCCTGATAATAATATAAAAAAACACAACTTTGAAATTTGTTCATCTGATTTTGATAGTTTGTTCACATACTATCACGGTTGTATGTATCCTTTGTCTGCTAATAAGAACTGTAGGCAGTATTCATCCATTTTAAATAAAATTTCATGGATTCCGTTATTTAAAAAAAAAAAACGTTTAAACCACATTAGGCACATTTTCTAAGTTGATCTTCCAAAAATAGAAAACTTACATAATCATGAAAAACGAACTTATTCTTTTTACTGTACTTTTGCCTATACATGTAATAGTTAATTTAGAGTGAAAAAAATCTGAGAGTATTAAAAAACATGCTTGCCAATCTGTTTTGCAGTTAGACAAAATAGTATAAAATATTGCTGCTGCTTTTAAATGTAAGGTGAATATTCATAGAAAACTTTCAAATATTTGCTTCCTAAAGGGCTTGTTAGGATAAGAAAAATCTCAGGGTGCCTGTCTCTTTATATCTTTTTATCTTGTAAACACTTGGATTAAATATAATAGATTAATTGAGATATGTCTCCATACATTTTGTGGCTGGCATTTTTTTCTCTATTGTTAACTTGTTGGTAAGTATTTATCCAATCCCTCAGCAAGTAGGATGTGACACTTAGGTATTCAAGTTTAGTAAAACCGGTTTGAATTCTAGACTAGTTGATTAGACATGGCTAAAGAACCCAGTTGGCCCTACTATTTTGTTTATAGCTGGTGAGAGAACAGATGGATTCAGTATTTGCACTAAGTGAAATGCAAACAGCTTTCTACAGGATCTTCCTATGTCTCTCCACATGTTGGTATGTAATCTTAAGAATTTTACACTTGGTTTACAATCTTCATGTACAACAATGGCAAAAATCTGAATGAGATATTCTGGTATAACTATTTTAAAAGGGAAATTCATGTAAGTAAATCCATTAATTTCTTTCAAATAAACTGTTAATTTCCCTTGTCATATTCTCATAATCTCTTACTAAGTAAATTCACTGACAAAGGTGGTTTAAATTAAACAAACTAGGTTGTGTGTGAGCGATCATGTATTTATTAAAATAAGTAATGATAGTATAAATTTGTTTTGAAATTTGTTAGTGTTTTTGGCTGTAGTGAGTGTTATTTTTGTCATGTGTCTGATCAACATTGTTTAGGTTGTAGTGACAATCATTAGTATGTAAAGAAAACCTAGGAGAGTAGAATTATGAAAGTTAAAGAAACTAATTGATAATGTACTGTTGAAAACTGTTTTACATTTTGATGAAGTTGTAAAAATGGCATTGCATCAATGTAAGTCCTATCAAAGTCATTATTACTAAAGTTAGACTCAAAAAGCAAAGTTTGATCTCTGCTTTCAGATTTCAAGGTTTTTATCCTTTATCATTTAAAAGGGAATCTTTATAAAGAAAAAAGTTACATCAATTAGAAAGAACATAAATCAAATATTTCTTGCCATATTTGGCCATGGAAAATGTCTTAACTGAAGCGTTTTTTATGAGCAAACCAGCCAATTTTTTCTTGTCGGTATTTTGTCATTAATTGTTAATTCAAACTATGAAATTTTTATGCATATTAAAAATTTGACATGAAACTAAGTCCATTCTTTTGTTTGAAAGTTTATTTAAAAAGTGTATTATATAGGACCATATTAGAATACGATAAAAACAAATGTCATTGTATTTTTATTGCCTTATATTGTGTGTGACTGCTTTTCTTCAATAGTGAAATTTCAGTTACAAACATGTTGAGTTTCACTGATGACAGTTGTCATTTAAAATGGTGTTTAAAGAAATTTTATGTCTGTTGATTCACAAATGTTGATGTAAATATATTCTTAATTTCTATGTGAATAATTAGTCTGTTAGTGTGAGTATCTTGCTTCCTATTTAGTTTGATATAAAATACTATGTCTTAAAGCTATTTTATGCCTTTAAATGATGTACTCTGAAAAATACACTTGAAAGATCTTACAAAATAAATATAACTAGAAATAGAATCACCTATCTTGCTTGTATTTTTAGGAAGTTGAACAGGTAAGTTTGTGGCTTAAAAACTACACCTAAATTAGAAGCTAAAAATATAATCCTATAAAAAGAACCTTTTATCACTATAATCTTTATTGTAACACAATATTTTAATAAAGAACCTAACAAATTATCAGCATTAATGAATATTCATTAGCCACTTAGTCTGCCTAATAATGATACTATTAAAAACTTTCGTACCAGGTCATCAGTTAAGATTGATGAATAAAGTTAGCCAAATTTTTCAGACTAACATAAAGTATAACATTTCTTTCAGATATCAATGTACCTTTAAATAGATAGCTCAACTTTTTTTTATTTTTTATTTTTTTATTAACATGTTCAGCTTTTGTGTTTATCAGTGAGTTTGTACTTTTTAAATCTAGGTTCCTGAGCCAATATAAAAAGAAAACAAAGCAAAAACTTATCAATGTTAATGATGGAAAAGGCTGAAATTAACTCTCTTTTTTTTTTGTTCTATCCGGAACTTTGGTCAAATATCATTCAATTGACTTTTTCAGTTTTGCTGTTTACATTTAACAAAAGATGATTAGTAATGAAGCTTTCACATAGAGTGGAACAGTTTCACAAATTGCAAATGATCAATTTTTACATCTATATATTAACAGGAATTCACTGATGAATATTAACAAGATGTTGTATAAATTTCAATTGGTTTAGTGTTTCCTTATTGCTTACTCTTATTTATCTATCTTATTCTCCATCATTTTTTTTTGTGGAGGTATGCTTTCCATAATGGTTATCATTATCGGAAATGTAATATGCAATCAAAGTTCAAACCTGGAAAAAGTTGTTTGTTTCACTTTGTACTAATGCCCTTGGGGGAAAAGGCACGATTCCATCTCTTTTTCTTCCCTCTCTCCCCAGCTCTTGGAAAATAGTAAGGCAAAGTTCTTTAGGCTTGGTTAGGTGACCAATCTAGAAAAATGAAAACTCTGAATTCAAACTAGCTTTACTCCACTTGACTTTGTGTCACCTCTTGTCTGTAGTGGAAGGTTTGGGTAAATGTGTGTGGGTATATTATATATGCATAAGTTATTTTGATTCAAGATTTATTGATGACTTACAGCACCTTTTTAGTAGATGTTTTCTCTTTTGTAAATTTTAAAAAATATTCTATTATCATAGTTTACACTTGGTTATTGATAAGAAATGCTTTATCATTTTTAGTTTTTGGTTTCTAAATTGGTTTTGTTTGTGCCACATTTCTCTTTTTTATGATGCTTTTCAGTATTCATTGCTTTCAAATATAATTTCTTGAAATTTTATATTGGGCTTTACTATTAAAGCTTAAATGTTTACTGGTGTGATCTGGATAAACTGTACAGGCAGGTGTGTGTAGGCATATAAATAAGTTTTTATCGTATTTTTTTTTGTTCATAAGAAAGTTACTATATTGGGTATAAGCTAAATTTCTTAATTTAGCAAATATTTAAACAATCTATAAGCCTGTTAAAAGAAAAAGTTCAATTTAAGAAATAATCATTGACTACTTTTCTTTCTTATTAAAATTGTGGACTATAGGAATCTGATATGTAGTTTATTTTTTACTATTCTTTAAAAGTGGCACTGTCCCATTACAGTGGTCTAGCAAGTATTCCAGGTTTCTCTATATCTTTTGAAATAGTCAGCAAAAGACCATTTAAAATGTTGAAAAATTTTTCCATTAAGCTTTCATTCTTAATGTTTTCTTTTAATGCACAACATTTATTTTATTTTATATATTATTATAAGGTTTTTAAACTGACGTGGTGTCAAATTGATGTTGGTTAGATATCTTAAGAGTAGCAATTTTTCAATACAGTAAAGATTTATATTGTAAGTCTTGATTAAAATTTATGAAAAAAACAAAAACTGATTAAACTTTATTTGTAAAATTGGTTTCTTTGTTTGAATTAACATTCATGTCTGTAAAATTGTAACAAGTTGTTTAACAGTTTTGCTGCAAGATTATATAAGGTTAGTTTCACCACCCCCATTTCATCAGCATTGAGTTATGTTTATTATTTAGCTATATGTATCTCAGTTTGTAGTATAATTCTTAACACTCAGATTGATAGAATTAGTTATCTTAATTTTAACATTTTTAATTACCAGGATTAATTTGTATACTTTAAAATATGATAAAAACTTTTAATATAATTAATGAAAAAGACAGTCAATTTCTGTTTTAAAAAAGTGAAATTGAAAAATATTGAATTTTGATTGGCTGGAAAGTAAATCCCTTGTTTGATTCTTATAATATTTGTTGTAAGATGATGGGTTAGAATTTGAGAATCTTTGGTTTTATATTTTGTTCTTCAATCATCAGAAGAAGTTTCATAATAGATGATATGGATTGAAAGTTTAAAACATTTTTGATAGCAAATATTTGAGAATGTTTCTTTTGTTTTGTTTTTCCCCTCTCCCTTCCACTTGTCTCAAATTCATTGAGTTAATATTTGGTAGGTCTAATACTAAACTTTCATTCCTTGATTTGATAACAGATGAATCATTTTCTGTCTAATTTTCTGAATATTAGGATATTAGTGTTTTTAGATCCTGAATTTGGAATTCAAAACAATAGTATTTATTTTATTCATTTTTATTACTTAAAATTATTCAAACATAAAATTTTTTCATTTAAGTTTCACACACAAGATATGCAAAATTTTATCATTTGACATACCTGAAATATGAAGGTTTCACACACCCACTCACTCAGTGTAAAAGAAAAAAGAAACAGAATTGATGGGTTCTAGCCTAGGATAATTAGGTAAATAACTAACTGATGGACTGCAAATTTATGAATATAAATAAATTTAAGTACTAAGTGTTGTATAAAAACTAGAAATTTGATAAATTTAAGACAGCATTACATGTATCATGGTTAAAAATCTATTATGAAATAAATATTTCTTGAGTTTTTATATTTTCAAATAAAATATTAAAAGCTGGTGATATTTTGAAAAACAGATTTTTTAAAGGCTTTTTTTTTTTTTTTTTTTCTTTAATTGAATATATTTTTGAATGATAGTAAGTTAAAAAAAAAAACTTTTTCATTTGATTTACTCCAATAATTCCCTCTTCAATTCTAAAGTTTCTTTTGTCTACTTCAAAACTCGTAATTGCTGAAAGTCAGATCAAAATAAAAAAACATCAAATATATAATTAGAGAATGATTTATTATAATTCTTCAGCATAACTTTTTTTCTTTTGTGAGTAATTGTATTTACAACTTAAGATGGTTATAATTTTTGAAAATTCTGTTTTGATGTCTTTTTTGTTGGTAATAATTTGCAAGTCTGATAGTGATCTCCAGCACATTTCCATGACAACCATATGGTATACTTATTTTTAGTTGTGGTAGATGATATCTAATTTTAAACAGGATCATGTGACTTTTTCTACTGATGATTTTTTTTCTATGAGTGATTTGAAACAAATCAATGTTACAGTCTTTGTGATTCTACACAGTAAGCTGTCTTTTTATAGGTCTTAACTTGCTTCTTCATCACACACACTTTGGAAAGATCAAGGCAGAGAATAAAGCATTGATTTTAACAATGGTCATATGACTGTTTCTATTTTGCCTCAGTCACCAAAGATAGAAATATGGTAAAATCTAATGATTGATCACCGAAAAGTTTTGCTGCCTTGGGATTGAAAAAAGTTTCTTTCATCAAATACAAGGATATAAAAGATTAAATTAAATATAAATAAACACATTTGAAAATATTGTGGCTAACATTTCATTTTGGATTATTAAGTAAAAATAAGGGTTCTTTTAATTATCCACATTGAATTTATTGACCAACATCTTAATTTTATTTCACTATCATTTTTCAGGCACTTTCCATCCTTTCAAAACTTGATCTTTCTGAACAAAATGCTATTGAAATCTTTTGCAGTTTTTATTGTAATCTAAAGATGCAATACTTTGGTAAATATGGTGGATGAATGAAAACTTGGTAGCTAAAGAGTAAAATATTTGCTTGGCCACCAAAGAAACCCTCACACAGTATTCTGGTGGAATATTACACCCATTTTCTTAATTCTGGATCTAGCTTTTGTCAATTGTTGCTTTCAGTTGGTTTCAATGGGAATAGTGCTTGGAATGAGTTTGTAAAAGATATAACATCTCTTTGAATGAGGTGCAACCCTTGCTTTAACTTATGAGGCATTTCATTTATCCTGTGATTTCTTGCATCCCACCTTGTAAATTATCCACTTTTTATTGCCTGTAGCAATTTACCATTAAAGTACTGATTTCCATATGGGAATAATGGCCAGCAAATGTTTTTTTGCTAATGACAGCCACACAATAAAGTAACTAACATAACCAAACTGTTACAAATGATTTTTAACACTCGATATTTGGATCTTTTAAGTATGTTGGCTGTCTCTTATCTTCGTTAGATATCTATCAGTCTTGACCATCATGCATTTTTTAGTTTAAAAAAAAACAAAAACAAAAAAAATGTAAATCTTGCAAACCAGTTATGACAGATTTGATCATTTACAGTGCCATCTTGATTAACTCTCAATGTTTTTCATTTGTTACATTTTTTTTTGTCTTAAAGAAAGTGTAATATGAATTAATCCTAAAATCTGTAAACAAATATTTTGATTTTGAATTTTTTTTTAATGTAAGAATGTTTTTTAATGCATCTAAAAATACTTTGTAATATGACAAACTTTCCTAATCAGGTGATCTTTTTTAAATGAAGTTACTTTAAAAATTAAACCATAATGCCCTGTAATAGATGACAAACTTTTTGACTAAACCAACTCCTTTTATTTGTACAAAAAAGTTGTAAAGTAAGTTGGCGACTGTAGTCAAGGGCAACCAGAAGGCTCCCTTTTCCATAGCTACTACACTGAAGTGTAGAGGAGGGCGCTATATGAAATTTTGCTTTATTTGTTTTTGATTAAGAAAAATGCATCATTTATTACAGCTAACATTGCAATAGAAAAAGAATCTACAAGAATGAATTAAAAGCCAATTATTTCTGAATTTTTATTTATTTTTATTTATTTTTTAACTTAAAAAATTTTTTTTCACTATTAGTTTGGATTTTAAAAACTTTGAACAAAAAGTTTTTAGTAATTAATAATCACCTTGTAATAAGTTTATTTTTGTAATGAATTCTTGTACTAAAAATCGCTGAAATGTAGGAAAAGTAGATTTCACTCTTCTGTGTACCATCTAAAAGATGATATTCCTTTTTAAGTAACACTAATTAAATTCAATTCAACAATGCTCTGAGAAATTATCGTTAATTTCAAGATATTTTATTAAGATGCTCTGATATTTTTTGTTTGTAATACTTTTGATATGAATTAGTAAATAGACTATCATTATTGTACAATAACTATTTAGATTCCTTTGGAAAAACAAAGAATTTGTGTGTATGCATTGTTATAAAATTTAAACTAGCCCTGAAATGATGATTTTAAAATTTCAAATATATTCATTTTGTAATTGGAGCTCAAGGTTTGAAGTATTTTGTTTATCTGTTTGTATACACCTCTCTCCTTTTACTCCAATTAAGAAATGACTTTTAAAACTCAAAATGAGAAAATGCCTTATGGCTTTCTATTGAGCTTGGGAATTATGTTTTCATAGTTGAATTGAAAAAAGTAATCCTGATTTCTGTTGGCTGAATTTTCTCATTTTTGTAGAAATTGAGATGGTTATGAGATTTGTTTTCTAAATATTGAATGTTTTGGTAATTGTCTTTTGACTAATTAAAGGCCTATCAGCCATCATGAAACTGGAGTGTTTGCATAGAGGTAGGTATGTGTTAGCTTAAATTACTTTTAATTTGATATCAAGAAAATGTTTTGCAAGGGACTTACTTAGTGATATCCAATGATTAGCTAATTAATGACTATTTATTACTAGGAATCAATTATTTCTTATTGATCAAAAAACAGAAAATATACCTGTATGAATTGATCAGAAAGTGATTTCAACTTTTAAGAAAATACTCACAAATCATAAAAATACTTAAGATTCAAACAATTTTCATATTGAAGTATTGTTATATGGTCTTAATTTTAACCTTATTTGCCTTTCATTTCATGGAACATAATGAAAATGCTTATTTTATGCAACAATTTTAAGATCACTTCAGAATCTTTAGTGCTGGTTCATCATTTGCCTTGAAGGCATGCTTAGCATAATGGTTATTTTAGGAAAATGGAATCCACAACCTGAGTTCAAATCCTGGATGGAGTGATTTGCTTTTCATTTTGCACTAATACTCTAAGGGAGAAGCATCAATCCATCTGTTCTCCCTTCTAAATAGTAAAGCAAAGTCTAGAAGGTAATCTGAATTCATACCAGCTGTAATCTGCTAAAAAATTAATGTTTTGTCACATCCTGCTTGCAGCAGAAGTGTTTGATAAATGCGTTCTTCATTTGCTTTAGAAGACTAAGAATAATTCTTGAAAAATATGGCACTAAGAATTCATGCCAGCAATGTATGTATGATGCATTTCCAAAAGTTGACAATATTAAACATAAAACAATAAATTGCATACTTTTCTCTAGTATCCAGTGGAATTTAAAAATATCTGTTACTTATTAAAAAATAATCTCCATAGTCAACAAGACGCTGTATCATTAGATATTTTACATGTAACAGCCTTCTATATTAGAAAAAAGGTATCATTGAATATCTTGGAGGATAGTTGTGGTAGGTGATGAAATATGTCAAAGGATTTCTTGTGGTAATGGCTAAAGTGTTGGATAACAGCCTTCAAGTAGGAGTTCAAAATCCAGTCATACTATTACATTCACTTTTGGATTTATACCTTTTGATAAAAGTATGAACCTTTCTTATCTCCCAGCTATGAATTAAATAGTTCCGCTACTGTTCGTCTACAAAGATGGCTTTGGCATTAAATAACCCACGAAGGTTGATATGCCAAATCGATGTCATGCCCCTTCATCCAACATATCTACATTTTGAGTTATGTTCTTCATTTTCTCTAACATCAACTTTCACTCAAAGAATTTAAAGAAATATTGATTTGTAGTAATACAGTCACCAATTAATAGATATCATTAACAAGTACTAAAACTTTTCTAAATTGTAGATTAGTAGTAATTTAGGCCCCCACATGCCTGCTTCCTGTTAAAGACTAATTATAGAGCTGCCAGGCTTTACTTGATATAGCCTTGCTCTTGACTAATTTTATTGTTTTGGCTTGAGATATCCTCATACCTAGTTGAAATCTTCGTTTTGAAATTTAGAATTTGTATTTGTTAAAGCCACCACTATTTTAAAGAATCTCTGGGTTTTTGTCAGTTTTTAGTAAGCTTTTCTTTAATCTTTGCAAAATAGAGTAAATTCTATTTGATCAATTTTAATGTTTTAATGTAGACAATAATTTAGTATATTATTTAGTGATTTTATTATACATGAAAGTTGACATAGGTTTTGAGTTTTCCAAATATGGTTGAAATATCAGTGCAACAAATATTTTTGTTTCAAATTGTCTGGCCTGGAATAATTTGTGCTGCTATTTCATAGTGACAGTTTCTTTGGTCAAATCTTGTTGCAATCTAACAGGAAGATGATGTCATCTTCCTCCTTAGCCTAATGTTGCCATCTCTAAAGGTTGGGAAAAAGTATTTTTTTAAATTATTTTATTAAATTTTTTTTTTTTTTTCCAATTCTTTGAATGCCTTCTAAGCTGACAGGAATAATTGCACTTGGCACACAGAATTGTTACATTTTTGGGAAATTTATGTATTTGTCTCGGGGGATGGGTTGCTGCATTATTTTGGGGCCATTTCTTCTCTTTCAATTTATTTAAAGCCTGTTCTATGAGGATTGAGAAAAAAATCATATACAACAATACTTGTCATACATAATATTTTTATTAAATCTAACTCTTCTAAATGTTTATTTACCTAGGTGAAAATATATTCCATGTTTCTATTTATATAGCTAAGTTTTTAATTGATTGACAAAGGCTATATTTTGCTCTCTCTCTCTCTCTCTCTCTCTAAAGCACCGAGTTAAAAAAACAAACAAACAAAAAACAAAAAAAACTTTGACAGTATTACTGTATGTAAAGTTTGTTTATAGATTTTCTTTTAATAATCATTTGGCCTCTATTCTATCTCTCGCTCTCTCGTCAAAATGATCTCTTGCTCTCTTAAGACTGATTAGACTAGTTGGTGTTAAATTCCACCCATTTCATAATTTGAAAAAAAAAAAAAAAATTTTTTTTCCTGAATATTTTTTGAGTTTGTTTTTAGTCTCTTTTTCAAAATCTGATAACTCAGAATTGAATGTTGTGTAAACAAAGAAATGTTTTATTCCGTGAATGTATCAGATGTTAACAAAAATCTATTAAAATGGAAACTTGTGAATCTCTTAAACTGTATTTTATAAGTAAGCTTAGAAGAAGTAAAAGAAATTAAATTTCTTCAATGGTTTGAAAGGAACATTTTTATTTCATGGTTTAACTAATAGAGCAAATTTAGTAATTAGCTGAGCTTAAACATTATTTGAGAATAAGACCACAATGATGGAGCACCCAGTGAGAATCAAACTGCAGAAGGAATGGCTTTTAAAACTGGCTTGCTAACTGCTGTTTTAAAGATGTTATCTGATTAACCAAATTTAAATATTTTCCATTTTAGCAAAAGAAAATTTCATGTTTATATAAAGCTAAAATAATAAAAACCTTTTTATTGTATTATTTTGTATGTTGATGGAATTTTATGGGTTGCTTTTTTTCTTCTTTTTTTTTTACCGAAATCCAACATGAATTGGTCACGTAACCTTGTTGCCCACCCACATTCTTGTTAACATCTATCTATTCACATAATTTTTTTGTTAATCTTTTAAATATACCCTACCCCTTATATTCAAAAGGAAAGCTTATAGATTAGTGTACCCAGCTACATTTTATTTTGTCCTGGCTTGAAATAATTTCATATGTAATAGTTATTTTAATTGTTTTTTATTTTAACGTTTTCTATCTTGAAATTTGGGTCCTCACACTGTCAGTTTCAAATTATCTTTGTTTGACCACTGAATACTTTTCTAATTTATTTCTTGAAGTAAATTCTTTTTTTTTATTGATTCGCCCTCTCCTCACAAAAAAATAATAGATTTTTTTTCTTCCTCTCTGTTTTGTAGCCAAATATCTATTTGTAAAATTTACGGAATGTTAAATGTTACGCTGCAAATGCAGGTAAAAATTAGGAAAACTAATATCAGTAGTTAGAATTTTTGAAGTCTCATGGATTGTGGCATTAAAAATGCTCTTGGAATTTTTCTTCAGTTCTTTTTCAACTCTCTCTCCTTTGTTGAACTAGACCCACGCACACACGCACATATTGCTTGTTTGCATCTTCCACTTTTTCGTCCTTCCTTGTGGAGATTTATTTTTCTGGGTTGGTTGGTCGCACTGAGCAAGTGCCTGCCTGCCATTCTAGCAAGTGTTGTTGTCTGAGTAACTGTCTAAGTTTCTGCTGCTGTGTATTTTGTGAAGTGAAGTGAAAAGCTGCACCTAGCTTTTTACCCTTCTTATTTTTATATTTGTTTCTTTCTTTCTCCCCCCCCAACTTCCCTGTCTCTTCATTAGAACTTAAACTCTCATCACATCAGAGAGCAATTGTTACAGATAGTTTGATAATCTACTAGTTCGTGTGTGTGTGTGCGTAGAGGTGGGGGTAGAGAATGAGTAAAGTATTGAATTGACCTGATAGGCAAGGAAGCAGGTTGGAGGAGGAGGAGGAGGAGGAGGAGGATAAAGGCAAGCAGCTAGCTAACAAGCAAGCTATTTGTCAGATTCGAGCTGCGGTAGTGGTAGCAGCATCAAGCAGCCAGCTTTAGTTTTAGGTAAGATAGGTAGGTAAAGAGGAGGAGGTGGAGGTTCGTTTCTTTTTCCTTCCTTTCATGTGAGGGGGTTTGCAGCAGCAGCAATGGTAGCTGCTTTGACATGAGATGGAGGGAGGGATGGAGAGAGTGAGCTTCAGCTGCTTGCTAGCAGCTGGTGAGACCAAGTGAGCTCTGCTTCACTTAGTTATCGATCCGTGTTTAGCTATTGATTCCTTATCAGCCATTTCTACATTAAAAATCAGCAGTTGCTGCTTCTACCTGACTCGAGATACTGTCATTTTGCTGTCTCTTGGTAGCTGTTGAATGCAAAGAAATTTTTAGCTTTTATTTGCTCTAATTTCACTTAACTACTCTTGTAGGAAAATTTTTTAACTGTTTCATTATTTAATATAAATTCTCTTAATATATTAAACATTTCAATTAATCTAAATTAAAGAAAATTCTATTTTATGTTAGGTTTATTTGTTAATTCTATATTATATAACGATTAGTTAACATTTAAAATGTAAAACTTACAGAATTTGTTTTTAATCACACCTTAAGTCTAATATTCCAACAATTTATTTTCTATTAAAAAAATAAATTTTCAAATGCATATTAAATCTTACACATGAAAATCAATTATATACAAGCGTAACAACAAAACACTTAAAAAAAAAAATAGCAACTTGGGTAGTTTAATGCAAATTGTGGGGAGGTAACTCTAAAATTTCTGTCATACAACAGAAACGCTTAATTAGTGAAAATAAGGATTTTTATTATTTATTTATTCATTTAACTTTTAAAAAAAATTATTTTGTCCTATTTTCTGTCATCTTCCTGTTAATTTCATAATTCCATCCTTAGATAGTTTTATCATCAAAACAAAGAATTACTTACTGCACTTATCAAGAAATTGAATAAATATGATTTTATTCAAGAGAATTCTGTAATTGCTTATAAATGCTAGTTAAAAAATGCAATATCTTCAACTTTCATTGGGTCCCATTGGGACCAGTAATTCTTGAAATTAATAATTCTGGAAGAAACTTGTAAAGGACTTTTAATTCCTCACCATGTAGAAAATCTGCCGTTTAATGATCAGTGAGGGTTCATTTGATTGGCTTCCATGATCTCATGTTCTAAAGTATAAAGTATCTTTTTTCACTGTTTATTCAAAAAATGAACTTTAATACCAATAATAATTATTTTTTTTCCTGTTAAGTCAATTCAAATTAACTAAGAAAACCAAGCTGGTTTAAATAATTTTCAAAACTTGATTTCTATATTTCGGGTATGTTGACTATCTCAGTGTTTCTTATTCTCTAGTAATAGCTTCGTTTGATCACTTAACCTAAACATTCAATGTTCAATGAAAAATCTCCAGCACAAAACTTTGCAAATTACCTTTTGAAATGTGATCATTTCATGACACTTCCTTTATAAATTGCATCTTTTATCACACACTTGTGTGTATGTATGTGTATATAATATATTGTGTGTGTATATATACGAGTTCCTCTTCTATTTGCGATATCATAATCAATAAACTTTTTCTTTTTACCTGTGCATATGACAGCTGTCACAATAGCATCAAAAACATTTTTTCTTAAGATATAACTAAATACTAATATTCTCTAACAAACTTTTTTGACAAATCAATACTGGCTAGGTTGTTTATAAATGCCACTGTTATATTTTAGTTAATGCTGTTTTGTAAACAATAGTAAAAATGTATAAAGAAATGTTGCTAATGTGAAAACAAAATAGATGAATATTTAAAGACCATCTATTAACCATTCTTTATAAATGATTGAAAGTTAACTTTCTAAAATTTAGAAAGATTTATTAGTATCTATAGAATTATGAACAAATTACAATAAGTTAGTTTTTTTTCTTTCATTTCCTCTACCAATCTTGCTGACATTTAAAAAAATTTTTTAATTAGTTTGATGTCTTGGTCTGTTTATTATTTTCACTCTCTCACTCTCCATTTTGTGCTGAATTTTGATTTCACCTAAGTGAAGGTGTGTTTTTATATAAAAGCAAAAATTAAATAAAATAAGTCCCTAAGTAATGATGTTTTTGTTTTTTCAGTACTCCCTGAATGGATAATGTTTGTAGTTATTTAGCTTTTTAAGTCAACAGCTGTATTAAAAGCTGTATAATAATTAAAGATTTAATGGCTTATTCTCAAATCATTTAGTGTATTTGATAGTATATAATAACATTGAATATTACTGTATTTGTAATTTGTGAATAATGATGAATTATTGATAGGCTATTTTAATCTTTCTTGACTAGAGCTATTTTCAAGGGTGACAACTCTCAATACAAAGTTTTTGCATGATGTAACTGCTTGGTTCATTTATGTGACCAAATTCAACTTTTGTGTCTGTCTTCTACGGATTTTTGATCATTATTTTTCCTTAGATGATCAAAACTAAGAAAATTCTATAAATATTGTATTGCTGTTTAGTATGTTTTTATCAGTTTGGAAGTTAAAGTGTTTTAGAAGGAACAATTGTGGAAGAGAATTATTTTAAAGTGGAATGAAGAAAGTTGTATTTTTATTCAAACTCCCCAACATTCAAAATGTTTACAACTTATTTTGGCTCCATTGAGTGAGATTAAATCTTGTGAAATTTGGTATTGTTATTTGACTTAGACACTTTATGAATTAACTTTAAAAAAAGAAAAAATCATAATAATATTCAAACTGGAGTATCTTAGTCATTTCACATTGTGTGTTTTGAGATTAATATTCAAATACAGTTTATATCTTAGTGTGCCAAGATACCCCCTCTGAAACAAATGTGGAAGTGCGCTCAGCATAACAGTTATCAGCCTACAAAATAATGGAATTGGTGACCCAAGTTCAAATTCTGTACAAGGGGGTTTGCATTTTAGTTTGTATTAATGCCCCTATGGGGAAAAAACATTAATCCATTTGTTCTCTCTTCAGCTCTGGGTAAATATAATAGACTGAGTTCTTTGGTATTTGGTTAGAAGGAAAAATCTGAATTCAAAAAACTTTTCTCACTTAAAAATTGCCCTTGTCTCACATCCTGCCCATGGTGGATGGTTGGATTTTATACAGATCTCCCTTCTCACAAAAATGCCCAGAAAAGTTTTTGAAAGTTTGCTATTTGCTACATATATCATGATAGTAAAAAAAATTTTTGTTTAGAGTTAATTTTATTTTTCAGCAAAATTAACTTTTATTTGATTTAAAGTTAACAAAAATAGAAACTTATTTCTTTGTATCTGAACTGTATTAAACTTTTTTTTATTGAAGATATTACCTACAATTTCTCTGAAAGTTGACTTCATCTTGATGGGCAGCAGTGATTTATTTTTACAACTGTATATGTTTTTAACTTAAAGATTTTAATTCATTTAATCTTTGAATATTTTCATTAAATGTATTTAATACACACACACACACACACACACACACACACACACACACACACACACACACACTAAAATCACCTGGTTTTTGACAGTTGTAATTTGTAGATGAAAATTTCAAGTAGTGATGGTATCTAGTAGGCATCTTTAGTTGAGATGTTACCGAAATAAAACACACACACACACACACACCATTAGACTCATTTGTAAAAAGACTTTATTATTTAGCTTCTATTGTTACACTTTGAGTTTCTTATAATTTGAACTACTGTCAAATTTCTTAATTCAAAAATTTTTTAGCCTAAGTATATATCAATGGTTGCATTTAATGCCCATTCCATTAGTAGTTTAAATTTTATTGAGTAATAAGTGAATCTTATGTCTGAGCTTGTATTCAAGCACCTTAACAGATGTAAAGTTTTTAATGATGAATTATTAATTGCTAAAACCTTTAATTTTGAGTTAAATTAAGAATGATGAATGACATTCCAGTGGGATGCTTTTTCTATCACTTTAATATAGTTGAAAATCTTTACATATAATTCTAATTTGATACTATAAAAGCCATTTTTGAGTTTAGCTACTCATAATTAGTAGCCTGACTGAAAAATTAATTTGTAAAAATTAAATTTTATTCTTTTGATTTAACCATTTGTTTTGTTTCAGTTTTAGAAAAGGTCAATTTATGTTGGTTTGGGTTTTTTCTCTCTCTCATATATATATCTCGCAATAATCCAAACTTGATAAAGATGGTGAAATTAAATTTTTGAATTTTAAAAACATTTTAAATCTACAAAATGGTAATCAGTGTTCCTCTCTCATCACAGATGCATTTCATTTAAAACCAAAGCATCTAAATGCTCTTTTAAAAAAATTTTATTTTATGATTCGATATTGTTAAAGAATAAAAGATTTAAAAAAAAAAAAAATTTTTTTTTTCTATTATCCTCTTATTTTCCCTTCAAATTCATTTATATTATGAATATAAAGATGTTATTCTTAACACCTACAGATATTCGACTCCTTCTCTTGAAACAGTATTTTTATATTAAAATAGTCTTTATTCAGTTTTTCTCTTCAGATTTTTTTTTTGGGGGGGTATTTTTCTGTTTCCTTTTTGTTATGAATGAAGTAAACAATTTTCTTTTTTTTTTTTACTTTTCAGGGTTTTGTAAATTCAGGTGTAAATGGTATAGCATATGTAAGTATTCCAATTAAATATTTCAAAGATATTAGATTTTACCCAAATTTACTTGCATGTTGCATAACTTTTGATACTCTAATTGGTAAATTTTGTGGGGTGAAAGATTTATCACCCCCCCCCAATATAAAGCCACTCGTTGCCCTTTTTTTTTTTTTTTTTTTGTTACCCCCATATTATAGACACTGTGATAAATCTGATACTTTTTCAGAAACTGTCAGATTTTATTCTTGGTGTTACCATTGCTTTAGTTTGTTCTGCAAAATTACAGTTGCTTCATATTTCCATTTTCTGAAATATTTTCAATAGTTTTTTTCTTCATAACTTTTTAATTACACAATTGTAAAAACGGAAGTGTGTGGACGCAAGCAATAAACAGGTGTAGAATTATGTCCTTTGAAAAACATAGCTAATTGAATATTAAGTATTGACATTTCTATTTTATTGAACTCATCTTTTATATGATGATTTGTCTGAGAAACAAGGATTTAGATCGTGTAAAAGTCAACAGACAAAAATAGATGAAATCATTGTTGGTTTGTTTTTTTTTTTTTCTCTCCGCAAATGTTTAATTTTACTCTAGTTTTAAAAAAAATATTTTTAAAAATGATTTTAGGTATAATTTTAATAAAGTTTAAGATAATTCTGCCTTGGAGTGTATGTGGGTGTGTGTGTCCCACAACTGCAGCTAATCATTAAGTTTTAATGTGTGCACACATTTTTATAATTTGTACTCTTTGAACAGGTTAAATTGTTAGAAGTTTTTATCTACACACCAGAGACTATTAAGATTAAATAGAGGTCTTTTGCTGCTAGGTATGTGTCAGTATAATTAATGGGCTATTGGAAACTCTATTTTTGCTGGCATATTACAAGAGGATAGTTTTTTTTTTTAACTGACCCTCTATTGACCCCACTTTACTACTAGTTACTCAGAGTATACACAATTTCTTTTCTTTTTTTTCTGTCTTCTACTTTGTCTGGTATGTTTTTCATCTTTGTTGGTGTACCTCATGTAATGCAATATTGTTTACATTGGCCTTTAAATTACTTTCTCACTCTTTTGTACATGAGACAAAGATTCATATATATTGGAAACTTTCTCATCAATAATGTTAATTAAAAATGCCTGTTTTTTTTCTTTCTTTACAATATCTTTTCTTAAATATGTTTAATACTATATGATCAATGCTTAAACATGAAAAATGTTGAATAATTGAATCATATGAACAATGACATTAGTTTGCTAATTTTTTGTTTTAATTTAACATTATATAAGTATTTATCTAGCCAATCTTCTATGATGCTATCTTATGTTTCTCATTGAAAAAACAGAACTTTTGATTAAAAGTTTTGATTAAAAGACTATTTTATTAGTTTAAGAAACAAAATTCAAAGATAATCTTGTAGATAATCTTTTAATGTTGCTATGTAGAAATATAGATGCAATTTATAAATACCAAAGTATTTGGATAAAAATCTCAAGTTCACTTAATAGACTGTTAGAAAATCAAGATGATAGTTTTTTCAAGTTATGTTTTTCAAGTCACATGGCTAATTGGTAGGTTCTGAATAAGGGAGATAACACATAGCAACTGTAGATGAATAAGACGTATCAAATTAATATTGAATATGAAGTGGAGAAAAAAGTTAAGCTTTGTTGAATGTAACTCAAAATCATTTTGTTGTTCTTCTATATTATTTTCAGTAATTTAATAAATCTTTGATGTAAAATGAAAGTATGAATGAAAAATGGAAAGGAAGTCCATATACAAGTTGACACATTGCAATAATCAGTGTTATGTTTTTAATGTTTATTTATTTATTTTTTTAAGCACTTACTGTGTGTACAGAGAATGTCCTGCCTTCATGAAAATAGCTGATTATTTTGAACTGTATTCAAATTAGTAACTTTACTCTTAGCTCATGTTTTTTCTTTTGTGATTTTTTTTTTTCCCAAAATCTTTTCAGTAGTAGTTTGTTTTTTTGTAATTTATCTAATGTCGATCTCAAAAAGTGACTGCAGTTTTTCTAATGGCTATTATTGCATGTAAAAGAACAAATCTAATTTGTCAAATTTTAAAGTAGCACATTTATTAATAAAATTATATAAATGGAAATTGTCAAGTGTGAGAAGTCTTAATGGAAACAGTTTACAGATTACTTTGGTTAGCATTCTTTTAGCATTAAGAACATATCAAGGGAGATAAGTCAATAATAAACACTTTGAAATACTATTACTGTTTCTTCTATTAGATTTATTTTCTTATAACAAAATAATTGCTAACAGATTAAGATCTAAATTTCTATCCCTCATATCTGTTATACTTATTTAGTATTAAATAATTCTGGTTTTTAGTGATAGGATACTTTTTTCCTATAAAGCATCTGTTCAGTTGTGATTAAATTTTAATATGTGTACTAATTTTTCCTTTGATGACTTATTTTTTAATGCTATGTAATTTTAAACAAACATTTATTTGATAACTGAATAAGACAAACTTAATAAAGATAAACTTTCGTGACTACCATTCTTAAATTGCATACTTGGTGATTGTATTGGGGTGGAGGCTGCTTCCAAAATTGATTTTACTCTTATCTAAAGCAAAATGAAGATGTTGGTTTGCAGACTTTTAAAAAAAAGCTTTCAATATTAGAAATATTTATGATTTTACTTTATTATTAAAAACATTGGGACAACTTTTACTATTCTAAGATCTCTTCCTACACTTAAATTATGTATTTGGTCTCTGTTGAACTAGAAGTAAAGTGGTTTTCATTTCAATCCTCATAAATTAAATCATAATAATTTTCAAAAAGATTATCTTGATGTTTGTAGAATTGGAGTTTTAGATGCTTTTTAGCTTGATACTGTCAATTCAAAATTTGATGTCATAAATTTGATGTCATAAATTTCCTCACATTAGCTGTATGTTATATTAGTTATATTGAGATTATTACTGTTTCAGCAGAACAGATGGCTATTTGAGAGGTTTAATTGTTGAATTTGGATTTATTTAACATGAAATGTCTTTTTTTCTTCTTCCTCCTCCTGAATTTAAAAGAGCGTTACTTTCAGAATTAATATTCCTCTTCAAATTTTAATTTTTGGACTAATAGATTTCTCTTAATATTTAGTGTTTTGAAAATATTAGTTTGTTGGAGGACTTTTAAATGTTTAACATTGTTTGTGTGCTACTTTCCCTTGTTTATTTTATAAGGACTGGGAAGTAAGAACAACTTTTAGTTATGATATATATATATATGTATGTATGTATGTCTATGATTGTTTTTTTATTAAGATACATACATAGTCATCTTAAATTTAGTTGTCACTTGTAGAAATGATAGCAAACCCTATCTTGTGATAAGTATTGCATGCACTTTTTTTTACATTGTAATTGCTCACATAAGAATTTCTGTTTCATATTAGGAATAAATTGGTTAGTTTAAACAAATCAGTTTTTTAGTATGTTGTTTTATCCCATGTAGATATTGATTTGATAGATATTGAATATTTGAATTTATAAACTTAATTCTGGTTGGTCTTTGAGCCTATGATAGTCCATTTTCATTTATAGAAACAAGATTTTTGTTTAATTATACTGTTGCAGAATGAGTTTCTTTAAATCTCATTGAACTGATGTAATGATTGAAATTGCAAGAAAAGATGGGTTGGGTGTTCATTTAATGACTAGAATTGTCATTTTAGATAGTTTAATAAATTTACATTGGTACTTGCATCACAATTGGATAAGATAGTTATTTACCTTTTTTTTTTAAGTTATGTAATAAAGCTTATCCTACATTTTTATATTTTAAATTATTTCTTTGGTGTCTGTTAGCAGTTGAGTTGTCATTTACACATTTAGGTTCATTAGATAATTTAGTGGTAGGAGTTTCAGCAAAATTGTTCTACTGGGGCAATTATTTTAGAACGTTAAAGATTGTTATAAGTTTACTGTTAGCATTTTTATATAAATGAATTATATGATTAGACATGATATTATATTACTATCTAAAAATAGATTGTATGAATAAAAGAGATTATTAGGCATTTTCAGGTTTAAAAAATTATTTCCTTCACAGTCCCTTAATGCAAAAACACTGAAATGCAAGACAGTTTTAATGCTATTAAGATGTTAAAACCTTAAAGGTTACTAAAAATGATTTTGGTGAGGTGGGGTAACTAGAATTTTTTCTTTTTAAAGTTATTTACTATCCAGTCAATTTTTTAATTGGAAATATTTTCTTTTAATGTAATTTTAAAATGGTCTTAATGCACAAGATTCCCAGTTTAGAGTATTTGATAACAATTAAAACATTTTATGAGGTGAAATGTCCATTTTGATGACCTAACAATGATTAATTGTAAGAAGGGTTCCTAATCTTTATAAGTCTTTAATTTTGTTCATAAAGAAGATGTTGATATAGTTATGTGTGTCAGATGAAACTCTAAGCAAATGGTGAATTTAAGACTGAAAATTTGAGCTTTTATTTGGAAGAAAATTTACCTTTATCTAAAGTTTTGTTTCTTTGGTTTTGAGACTCCAATTTGTATTGGTTTGCTAATCTAATAAACTCTATATTCATTGTGGATTTATCTGTTATTAGTTCATGTATTGGAAGAAAAATTCACTCTTGCATTTCATCAAATGAAAGTGGTAGGAGGCTCCCCTTATCTATTCCCTCTTCTCAGATTTGTTATGTGAAACTTCATTGTCTTTTATTTCTTCTTTTCTCTGGTTTTATATTCTACTGTTATTCAAAAATTTGTTGGATTAAAAATGTGTTGGATACTGTTATAAATCTTTGGATATTATATATTTTTTACTAATAATTATTCTTGAATGTAGAAAGAAAAAAATTAGAACACTTAAGGTAATCATGATACTAATATTCCTTTTTATCACTTTTGTCTTCTCTTCTCCATAGAAACTTTCTTCCATGAATTGCTTCGAGTTTTTATTAAATTGCAAACTTATTTCTTAGTGAATGATAATAAGAGTGTATGCTAATGATAGTTTTCTCAATATAAACACACTATTGATGTTTTTTAGCTGAAGTAGTCCTAATTGTAAGTAAAGTTGGCAACCTTAGTCGAGGGTGACTTGAAGGCTCCCTTTTCAATAGCTACAACATGGAGGTGTAAGGGAGGGCGCTACTCTCTTCCTAGGATTGCTTCACTTCACCCTTGACCCTCACCTTATAATGCTGAGTGCTAGGCAAGGCAGTATCAAGTACCACTTTTGAGTCTTTGGTATGACTTGATCTGGGATTAAACCCCAGCCTCCTGGACCATTGGTGAACACTCTATTCATTAGGCCAATGGCCCATTGGTTGAGTGGTAGAGTATTTGCCAATGGCCCTGTAGACCAGGGTTCAATCTCAGTTTGAGTCATACCAAAGACTCAAAAAGTGGTACTTGGTACCTCCTTACTTAACACTCAGCATTATAAGGTATGTTTCAAGGGTAAAGTGGAACATTTCAGGGAAAGGAGTAGCGCCCTCCCCTACACCTCTGTGTAGTAGCTATTGAAAAGGGAGCTTTCGGGTAGCCCTTGACTATGGTCAACAACTTTACTTTTTTTAGTCCTAATTAATTGGAATTAAATTTAAATTGGTTTGTTGTGCATTTGGAGAGTAAAGTTTATATGCATTTTTAATGTAGCATAATCATTGCACTTCTGTCCTCAATTAGTCGTAAGTTGTAGTAATTTAAGAATTACATTGTTGTTAAATGTAACACCCCAGTCAGCTGGGGCTGTAGAATACACCAATTGCATCTCTGCAGAGGGGTAAGCCTCTCTCGCCCCAACAAGTGTCCTGGATATGACACTAAACAACCTGATGGTGAGGTTCCAGTAATGTTAGAGCTTTGGGGAATATAGAGTATCCCTTCATTGGTATCACTACCAGGTCCATTCTGGCCTGGAGTGGTAGCACCTGATAAGATCCTATCTATGGGTCAAAAAGAACTGTTTGACATTTAAACTGAGTGCAAACAAATGACTTGTGCTGAATTGAATTGTTAGTAATAGAACTGTTTGATCATTTAACTGTGTGTAAACAATTGACTGATGTTTAATTGAATTGTTGGTAATACATAGCAATACATGAAACCATTTAACTTTGCGCAAACAAATGATTAATAGTTAATGGAATTGTTCATATTAGATAGAAATACATTAATCCATTTAACTGTGTGCTAAAAAAAAAGAACCCAGGCTTGTCTAAAAATGTTAACAATAAAATGTGCTTGCAAATCATATTTGATATATGTATAAAATGGATTTGGCATTAAATAACCTACAATGGTTGATATGCCATGAAATCAAACCCAACCTAAATATAATAACCCACTTGTTTTTCCACCTCAAACTCAACACGCATTTTTGTTGTGATAGTAAATAGTAAAGATTGTGTGAATGTTTAATTATTAGATAGATTTGGATAGGCCTTTTTTCCCGCCTTTAAAAAAAATGGTGGGAGGAAATAAAACCAAAACTTTCTGATCATTTTCCTATAGAATTGGTCTCATTCAAAAAATTTCTTAAGTTCTCCTGTGTTCTTAATGTTCATTGAGATTTTAATTTTTTCTTATTTGCTGAGCAAAACCTAATTCTGTTGTAGTAAAAAAAACCAAAAAAAAAAAAAACCAATTGTTTTTTATTTTTCTGTTTTTCAAGTGGATTGTCTTGTAGAAAAAGAAATCAGAAATAATGTGTTAACTGATATTAATCATTAAACATGCAGAAAATCCTGCATTTTTATTCCATCAACTGAATTGGCAATTTGATATCCTAAATGTATGGGCCACTTGTTAAAAAAAAACAAACAAAAATCCAGGATGTTTTATAATTCTGTTTAAGGTTAGTATTTCTGATTACCAGAGATTTGGGCATTTAAAACTTTTTAGACATTATTTTGCATGTGTTTATAAATAAAATTCAGTTACTTAAACTAAACTAAGTTAAGATAAATTGTAATTGTTTTTAAAAAATTAGTCTTGCTTTTCATGGTAATTTGATTAGATAGTGTTAAATTTATATTAACCCTTTTTAAGTTTAGACTTTCTCAATGATTAAAGATGACACATAAAATGTTTAAAGAAAAAAAATTTTTTTTTCAGATCCATCACTGATGAATAAAATGATTTAAAATTTTTAATTATAATATTAAAAAGTGGAAGATAAAATGTTGATATCTAATTTTGTACAACCAATAAATGAGCCAAATCGAATTCTTTTTGCTGGACTTGTGACTTCTGAAAATATTGCATATTGTACAGAATTCAATACATTTTGCTTTATGCTGAGTGTAAAATCATAAATTTTGAATTTCAAATGTTTTAGTTTAAAATTTCAAACAGTATCTGTATCTAGTTTGGCTCCATGAACATTTTATTAGTGATTTTGCTTTAATAAAAATTATTATTTATAACTAGTTAATGACCTGTTACTTTGCTGATAGATAACAGAATCATTTGGTAGTACTTTTTTCCATTTTTCTTTTTTCTCTAAGGATGAAATGCAATTATGGTCAAAGGTTAATTTACATATTTTACTGCTGATATCTAAAAGATGATGAAAACTAATAGTATTTCAGAACAATTTAAACTGCATTCTGTTTCTAAACTTATTCTCATTGTTTTTTGTAAGAACCAATTGGTATGCCTTACAGAATCAGATGGACTAATGAATTTCTTAAAAATCTTGTTAGAAAGTTTTTCAACTTCTGATCAATTTCTTTCCTTCCATTCTTTTTAAGCAATTTCTGTCAGTAATTGATAATTAAAAAAATTGAATAAATGCTTAGATTTCAATTCCATGTTTGTTTCAACTAATGTTATAACTATGTCCTGCTTTGTTGATGGATCACAATGAAAGATATAGTAAGTAAAATTGGCGACTGTAGTCTCCCTATTTAATAGCAACTACACTGAGGTGTAGGGGGGGGCTTCCCCTGGATTGCTTAATTTTACCCTTGATACATACCTTATAATGCTGAGTGTTAAGCAAGGAGGTATCAAGTACCATTTTTAAGTTTTTGGTATGACGCGACCTGGGACTGAACCCTGGTCTCCTGGGCCATTGGCAAACACTCTACCCAGTAGATCAATGAGTTATGATTGTATGTTTCAATCTGGAAAATGAATAGAATATTAATATTAGAAAGGGATTTTTTATTAATATTAGAAAGGGATTTTTTTATTTTAAATAATCTCTAATTTTTTTAGCCTCTCAGTTTATTTTTTTCTTCTACTGATTATTTTTCTTTATTCCATCCCCTCTCACTCCTTACAAAAGTAAAGCTTCTATGACACTGGTTTTCTGTTAATCAACAGTAAACCCAATCTTAGCAAGCCTCATATTTGGATACCTTCCTTCCTTTTGTTTAAAAAGTAAATTTTTTTTTTCAATTGATAAAATAGATAAAAAATAAAACACTTCTCAAAGTTTATTCTTTTTATGCATCAACAGAATCTGTTTAATTTTAAGTATATTATAATTTGAAATATTCCAGTATATGCTCCTGTTTAATTAAAAATATAAGTCAATTTTTAATCAAAAAATATTTTTTATGCCCATGGAAGCATATATTGAAATATTCTAAAATTGTAAAATAGATTTTAAACTCTCTTGTAGATATATTTTTGCCAATTTTCTTTTTTGACTAGTCTCAGACAAGATTTTAAAAAATTCTTTTTTTATAAAAATTATTTGAATTGGTTTAATATTCCCTTTCCCCCTTGCTTATTTGTTTCAACACTTTTCCAAACTGGCCACATGTTTGGCTCTCTGCCATTCAACAAGGCTTATTGCAAAATCACACTGCACTCATCAATGAGTTCCACATTTTATATATTGTAAAATATTCTGCAACTGCTTGAAGAAATTACTTTCTATTTAAAAACAAAACAAAAAAACACCCGATATTATGATGTTTTAATTCTTGAATACTACACTTGCTTCCTCTACTTGCACATTCATACCTGTTCTTTCTCTCCTTTTCTTTTCTGTCTGTTTTTCTTTTCTCTCCACAAGAATGATGCAACTTCCTATTGACTGCAGGTATTTTTAACTGGGCCTCTGGCTCTGATCATTAGAATGATCCTTTTCACAATTGTCAAGTTTTTCATCTTAGTGTTTAGTCAATAAATCCCTACGATTGTTACACTCTCTGCAAGGTTTAGACTCTCCTCTTCATCTATAATACTTACCTTTTCACATGAGATCAATTAGTTTTCTCTTCTTATTCATGTTTTGAGAAAATAAACAGTTTGTTACAATGGAATTTAAGGTGAATCATGCTATTTGATTGTTTTTTTGGTTTTTTTTTTTTTTTTTTTTTTTTGTGGATATGCTCTTGAAACTTCCAACAAATTATTTAAGGAATCTAAAAATCTAATTATTAGCAGATCTAAGAATTATTCTTCATATTTTTCCTGTCTTTTTTATTGATTTTTTTTGTAAATTATCTAAGAATTAAAACTTTTCCATTACATTTTGATTTTCAAATAATTTACTTTTGAATCCTAACCATTCCAAATACTATAGAACCTATTGAAACTTTAAGATGAACCAGTTTCTTGCTCTTTCTCATGTTTATTGATCTGTTAAGTTAGTGTGCATTAACAAAGGTAGAGAGTAAGAGGAGAGAGAAAAAACACTGAGGACTAATGTCCTGAAAATTAGTAAAAGAATTATTGTTCAAAAAGTGAGTTGTGGAACTTAGTTGCTGACATCATTCCTCTTAAAGTTGCTATGACAACAAAGTAACTTGATGACAATTCTGGATGCATTGTAGCAGGGACAGCAGCTATAATAGTTTTACCCTCATTTTTCACAATGCCCCTCCCTCTACCTTCTATACCTTACTCCATGCTGTAGGCAAACAGCATAGAAATGTGGGACAGGCTTTGGGTGAGGAGAAAGAAAAGGGTTGTTATGATAACTGTTATATATAATGAGAGGCCACTATCCTTTAAAAAAAAAAAAGCACTATTTTTCTATGTGAAACTGCCTGCTATTGCCAAAAAGATAGTGACATTTTTTTTGTCTTTATGATCACAAAAACCTTAATAGTATTTCAAGTTAGTCTTTTTGTTGTACTGTCTCACTCCTACTGTAATTTTCATTGAAAATTTAAAACAAAAACAATATATACATTCACATTCATTGCAGTTGTAGGAGGAAGGATGAATTTTAAAACAAAGTTCCACCATAAACTAGATGATTCCACAGCTTGTGAGAAATCAATAGGAGTGTTCCAGTGCTTGTTGCTGCTGCTGCTTTACTCTTCAGTTTTCTCTTAACTAGTCAGGCAATCTAAGTGCAGATACCCCCCCCCCCTCAACATTCTTTCTCTCCTTGATTAAGGATTTAAAAAAAAAAAAGAGGTCAGTTATGGCTGTCTTGTTAGTCTCCCCCATGCTATTTAATGTTGCTCTACTTAGTATAAGTTTGCCTATTGCCTATACCTGCTTAAAAAGCTAAGAAGTGGGGGAATTATTTGGTAGGGGGCTCATTTTTCTTTTAGCTGATTTCTTTTTTGGGGGGTAAGTGTAGGAAATTCAAATACTTTTTTTTTGAGCTGAAACTATTGAGTTATAATTGTTAAATTTAGCATGGATTAAAAGTTTTCATCACTTGTCTATGGTTTGTGATCTGGTGGGTTTATGTGAATATCTTTTGTAACTTGATGAAATTTATCATTTAAGAAAAATGGCTAATATCTAATTTGAATCCTTATAAGATGCTAAGATTCTAACTTGATGATATTGGTTTTGATATTTATTGATCAAGATTTCTGTTGAATTTCTT